>OMKY01230626.1:1247-14155 GCA_900302395.1 Bregmaceros cantori | reverse complement strand
TGTGTGTGTGTGTGTGTGTGTATGTGTGTGTGTTTGTGTATGTATGTGTGTGTGTGTGTGTGTGTGTGTGTTTGTGTGTGTGTGTGTGTGTGTATGTGTGTGTGTGTGTGTGTGTGTTTGTGTGTGTGTGTGTGTGTGTGTGTGTGTGTGAGCTCGCTGGTATGTGTGTGTGCGCGTGTTTGTGTGCGTTTAAACGCACGTGTGTGGCGGCAGCTACAGTCCAATTAAGGGCCGGCAAAACAAATGGCCCAGGGTATATGGAACATATATCACTAGAGGGAGAGAGTATGAGATAGGGAGAGAGAGAGACAAAGAGAAATAGGGAGACAGATAGAGTGGAAGGAGTGAGTTTGTGTGTGTGTGTGTAGGAGAGAGAGAGAGAGAGAGAGAGAGAGAGAGAGAGAGAGAGAGAGAGAGAGTGTGTGTGTGAGAGAGATGGGGAGAGGGAGAGAGGCGGGGGAGAGCTAGAGAGCGTGTGTGTGTGTGTGTGTGAGAGAGAGGGAGATATAGGGATGGGGCGTGGTCGAGAGACAGATGGGGAGATAGAGAGAGGGTGGGGGAGAAATAGAGTGTGTGTGTGTGTGAGAAAGATAGAGAGAGAGATAGGGTGAGAGACTATCACGAGCGGGGTTCAGTGGGTTACCCACACCTGTCTGCTTTTGTTAATAATTTGGATGATGTAGTGCTGCCCAGTAGCTCAGTCGGTTTGGCAGAGCGCTGGAAAGCACACATATGCCTCAATGGCGCTGTGAATTGGTGGTTTGAATCTCTCCACCGTCATATTTCCTTCATGTCTGCTCTGCATCGTCACCTGTTTCTGCTAACCCTAATAATAAAGTGTCTAAGCATTGGAACAAACCAGACAACTGACGGGGTCCAACAGGCAGCCGGGCGAGGCGGTGGTACAGGCTGGGGGTGTTGCGAGGTCCCGGGACGAGCAGGCAGGTGGGGAGTCAGACACGAGCAGGAGCACATGTGATCAGACAATCTGACAGGGAACAGAGGGCTGGGATGGGCTGGCTTATATAGCAGGTGAGGTAATTAGGGTAACAGGGAACAGCTGGGGGAGACAGGACACGTGCAGATGGCAGGAGTGTAGACACAGGGCAGGTGCAGAGGGAGAGCATGTGTTCATGACAATTAATATGTAAACACAAACACTGTGTGTGTGTGTGTAGCTGTAAATGTGTACAAGCTACTGAAATGCTCAAATGTATTGCTTGTTATCTTCAAATCAAATCAAATCAAAATTGATTTATATAGCCCTTTTCGTGCAGAGCAATTCAAAGTGCTTTACAGCAACATAACAAAGCAAAACAGCGAGAATAAAAGGAACACTTGACAACCTGCCCAACCCATTAAAACAACCATAGCCACATACAAAGACAAGAGCACACACACACACACACACACACACAGGCAAAGGATTTGTCATTAACATGATAGACATGGCTTGGCACCGAGGATATACATATCTTGTATGTTTTAATAAAAAAATAGAAATAAAGCATTAATAACAAAATAATTTGTTCAAAGTATCTTGTTGCATCAACATGGTTTTAATATGATTCAAAAACACTTTGAAAAAATAAATCTCCAATTTCATAAATTGGAAAAATAACCTTTTGAATTATTACGACTCATATAATGTTACTGTACTAAGTCCGTTAACTCAACAATGATCCTGCACATATACAGTCTTGTGTCTGTGGTTTGAGTTCACAGCACGCGCAGCGTTGTGAGTTTGCCTCCCCTCACTGACATGTGCCGCAGGTATTGGCAAGGTATTTAAAAACGCTAACCTGGTCAATAAATCCCGAACCACTAACCGTGTCATTGAGGTGTTGCTTGCGTCAAAAAAACAACAACTTATTCTTAAAATAAGAGAAGATACTTTATTTCGTCACACATACAAACATGTACAGTAAAATTCGTCCTCTGCATTTAACCCATCCCTGAGGAGTGGTGGGCAGCCGCGGCGCAGCGCCCGGGGGCCAACTCCAGATTCTGAGACATTTCCTTGGCCAGGGGCTCTACTGGAGCTGGTTAACAACAACATGTTTTGGGTGGTGGGGGAAACCGGAGTGAACCCACGCAGACACGTCCGGGTTGGGATTTGATCCCAGGAACTTCTAGCTGTGAGGCGGCAAAGCTAACACGCCACTGTGCCGCCCAATGGTGATAATTTGATGGTGATTCCAAATGGACTTGATGGCTCAGTCGTGTATACACTGTGTCTTCAGGGAATGAAGTTGTTAAAGTATCGCCATGCAGAGAACGTCAGCGTGAAGAACTTGGAGGTAGCAGTGAGCCGTCGTTGTTCCCAGCATGTTGGTGTCGTGTTGTTGCATGATCGTGACCTCTGTCGCTCACTCTATTCCAGAGACGCGCTACTTTTGGAGGACATTTCTCACAAGTTACTTTCTACTTTTCACTTTTCGAGTAAATTTAAAGTGAAAACAAAACTACTTTTAACTGAGATGTCATCAATTCGCTACTCGTTACATTAACTTGGCCTTTAGAGACACCCGTTGGGAACTGTTGGCACATATATTGACGTCATATTTCTCTCTCTCTCGTTCTCGGGCGGTCTCTCTCTCTCGCTCTCTCTCTCTCTCAGTCTCTCTCAAATGCTTTCTCTCTCGCTCTCTCTCTCTCATGGTTTCTCTCTCGGACACTCTCTCTTTTCTCTTTTCTCACTTTTTTGTGGAGTACTTCTTTACTTTCACGTGAGTAACTATTTGGATGAGTACTTTTACTTTTCCTTGAGTAATATTTTGCTGAGGTAACAATACTTTTTTGAAGTAATTTTTATGGCTACCCTGTCCATATCTGCACGTGGCGTTATTACCGTGCATCGGTAAAGACAACGATTTTTTGGATGTTCCGCAGGTGTTGTGCCGCGTCAAAAAGCGCTCCATCACCTGCCTGCTGATTGTCAACTTGGCGACGGCCGACGCGCTGGTCCTGCTGGGCGCTCCGTTCTTCCTGCGCTACCTGACGGCCGGACACTGGGAGTTCGGGAACGCAGCGTGCAAGACCATCCACTACCTGTCGAGCGTCAACATGTACGTGTCCATCTACCTCATCACGCTGATGGCCGCCGACCGCTGCCTGGCCGTCATGCGCCCCTTCCTCGCGCAGCGCATGCGCACCAAGAGCACCACCTTGCTGCTCCTCATGAGTGTCTGGACGCTGGCCTTTCTGCTGTCCATCCCCATGACCTTCTACCGGAGGTAGGCACATGAATGAATGAATGAATGCATTTTATTTTAGGACCGACATGAGAAGGTGGTTGTACAAAACAGGCTTAGCAGAGTTGCTATATTTTACCCGTATGTCCGTGAGTGGAGTATACACACTCCGGAAGGGACCTTAAACAAGTTAAAAACAAGTGGAAACAGGTTAAAACGTATGAATAATTGCTTTCTTGATTAAATAAAGTGCCCACACTCAGAACACCACAAAACCGCCCTCTTCATCTCTGCGATTTTGGCGGAACTGTCCACTGGACTCCATCTATTCACCGTTTCCGAGAGCAGGATGCTCTCTGGGCTTAAAGCAATTATCAGAAATATTACCCCTCCACGCAGTACATGGCTACTTTCAGGGATAGATGCATTGTCCGTAAACCCATAAACACAAAGTCATTACATGCTTTCAGGACCTCGGATTGGATCAGAACTGTGTTAAAAGATGTCCTTTTACCACTCAGTCTGTATCACATGTAGCATCAGGGCCAACAACGTACAAGTGGACCCAAGCAAGAGGCAAGGATATATATATATATATATATATATATATATATATATATATATATATATATATATATATAGCCCTAACACGCGTATGTGAACACGCACAACTGACACCGGAATGCCGACGCAACTTGCGGCAATGCAGAATTAGAGTGACCGGCATGATAATCGAAGTGGAGACATTTTGAAACGGGGAGTGTGAAGACTACCCCCTCGTTCTCATACCATCTCCACCTTCTCTGCAATGTCTCCCCATGCGTCCGATTTAATCCTGTCACTACCTCTCTCAATAAAGAATGAAAAACGGCACTTGCGCCCAAAAAATGACTTTGAGAATAAAAAGCTAAGTCTTGGAATCAAATCATGAAATGCTTGAAACGGGAACAGTTTCGGGGCTGAGAACAGTAAGACTCATGTTACGTTCTGTCTTCTTCCTCCGACAGTAACACCATCAAAGGCCTGCGGCCCTACTGTCTCCAGAACCACCCTGGAGACCCCCACATCGTGTTCCAGTACCTTCTAGAGACCATCATGGGTTTTGTGGTGCCGTTCTCCTTCATCGTGAGCTGCTACGTGGCCGTGGTGTGTCGTCTCCGCACCGCCGTCTTCCACAGTCGAGGCCGGAGTGGACGTCTCATCCTTCTCATCATCGCCGCTTTCTGCGTCTTCTGGCTGCCGTACCACATCATCAACATGATTGAGGTCCGTACTATTATGTATGCAGCCGATGTGCGATTGCACATAGCATACAAAAATACACTTCAGAATCAATTCGTGAATAACAGAGCCGACACGCGATGTGGAAGTTTACTCGTGGACTGCTTTATTGGTACCTGGAAACCACGTAATACACCTGTACCTGAATGTGCGCCCCCAGCGTTACCGCACCGAATAATAACACAGCCAATATACAACACGTACATTTCACCTTTTACCACGTCATCAACATCGAGGTCTGCACCATTCACTTTTTACCACATCGTCAACATCTTTGAGGTTCGCACCGTTCACTTTTTACCATGTCGGAAACATCATTGAGGTTCGCACCGTTCACTTTTTACCACGTCGGAAACATCATTGAGGTCCGCACGCCCCGGCACTTGCATTAGGTCTGGGAAAATCAGGCTCGTCGTTGGTACAGATTCAATCGACTAATCAGCGCGGACGTGGGCGGAGTTTGTTCGGGCTGTAAGAGCCTGTAACGCAGCAGCCATTCCCAGCAGGGCTTGAAAACTAAATTATTTTGAAAACGTTCCGTTCTGAACAGTTCAGGCAGGTCTATATTTAACATTTTCATTCTCGTAACTGTTCCGCCACGAAAATATTGGTCCTGAACCGGTTCGGAACGCAAAAGTTTTGTTTGTTCTTAAAGTTCCTTATATTGTGCAATGTTAAGTTTAGATATAGTTGATACTAAATATATTTGGTGGACTTTCAAACTTCAGTGCAACTGTATTAACGTGAAACTGAGTTTAAAACACCATTACGTTCTTTGTCTGTCCACGAGATGGAGCCCCAGATGCATGGGGCTTGATGACTGACAGTGAAAGTTGGATGGATGCACAACCAGAAAGTCTCCCAGACATATGATATGTTCAAAAATATAGAGAACAGAAAAAAACGTTTTTAACCGGTTTTGTGGATTTCATAATGTTCCTTTTCTGTTCCGGAACAGTTGAAGAAATCTTTTTTCGCTTCCGTTTCCGCTCCTCATAAAATTCCGTAGAATTCTGTTCGTTTCCGGTTTTCGATTTCATTCCTTGAACCGGTTCGGAGCCCTGATTCCCAGGCATGTCGGCTTTCGGCAGCACCAAATAAAGGAATGTAAACAATTCCACATGTATCCATGCAACTCCGCCCGACAGGGGGAGGTGCCACTGCTCACTCGGGCAGAATTTTTGGAAGGTGTGATGTCACGATCTTGCTCCCCATTAGCAAAAAATAAAAATACTGTAAAAGTTGACTTTACTTTTAATTGATTGCTCCTGTGTGTCATCAGGTCTTCAGTGTGCTTCACAACCACGGAGAAGCACGTCTTGCGGCCAAACAGGGTCGTCCGAACGTGACGGCGTTTGCCTACTTCAGCAGCGCCGTCAACCCGATTCTCTACGTCTTCCTCGGCAGCTCGCACATCAAGCGCGCCGGCTTAGGCTTCATGGGCAAGCTGTTCGAAGCCACCAACTCCGAGAGCCGCTCTGCTTCCACCCGCACGCGCTCCAGCCGCGGCGGGTCGGTCGGCGACGAGATGTCGCCTCTGCGTGCGCTGTCGGTCAAGCTGACCCAGCCCTTCCGGCGCGTATCGGGCGACGAAGGAGGAGCCAACAAGACCAAGGATGGACAACGCAATGAGATGCTCAACACTGTGGTAGAGTAGTTGGCGACGTTTGACGACCTGTCTTTTACATTTCGGTGGCCGCCGTTTTGGTGGCGCTGTTGCCCAGTCGGTAAGGGACTGTAGGCTGGCGAGCCAGAACCAATGCATCGTCCACGCATTGTTAATCGCTAGACCCTTGCATTGCGTCTGGGAAAATCAGGCACGGCGTTGGTACGCCGTCACATGTTAGGTGACACCCCGAAATCTCGATTTTTATTGGTCATTCGAACAAAATGCAATGCCAGCCGAATTGATATTGTAAAATTTCCCATTCAAATTTGATGCACCCTAATTAATATATTTATTCAAGCCCCATGTAGGCTTTGCAAACCTTTGCAAACACAATATTCCATCCATATTTATTATCAGTTGACATGTTGTACTTTGTGTCGGTTTTTTTGTTTTTTGCTTTTGTAAAGATGTGTATTTTTCATACAAAAATAAAATATTTAAAAACAAGGTCCTAGTTTGTATGAGAAGTGTTGTGGGCTAGATTGTAGTTATGGTGGCTAAGGTGTTTTTCATTTAAAACATCCTCTCGGATCCTCATTTGTTGTAACTCCCATGACTCTAATATTATTACTTCTAGTCTGCTGTAATGTGACTACACCTAGTCTGTTCCTGCCCTGTATCTGGTAATGAACTACAAATACTTTAATATTAAAGTACATTTTTCAAGTACCTAGTACTTTTAGAAATATTTATTTCTCTGATGACATGTTGCTCCTACTCAGGCAGCAGTCAGGAAATCATTTAATTTTTAATTGGTTCATTTTACTTTTAAATATACTTTTCAGTTCATTTCAGAACCTGTACTTTATACTTTCCAAAATACCAGTTATTTTTATTCTTTTATTTTTTGGGCTCAAGCGCCATTTTTATACTTTATTGAGAGATGTTATGTTTGGATTAAAACGGAAACTGGGAGGAAGGGTCGGGGGGAGACATTGCAGAAAAGCTGAAGAGGGGCTTAGAACCCACGGCGCTGCTTGACCTGTGGTCCGGGGGTCCGCGCTCTATAACCACTCTGGCACAGCGCATACTTTCCAAAATACCTTTGAGTACATTTTACAGCCTATAGTTGATACATGGACTTGAGTAGATATTTAGATCAGTACTATGTACTCTTACTCAAGTTGTTTTTGTACAAATGGATTTTACTCATGTAAGAATTCATCGCTGGTAACTTGGTAAACCAACTTCCTCCTGCCCGTGTCTCCAAGTCGTTGCTTCACTTTCGTAATTTCCTCCCGCGTCGTTTCAACACATCACTTTTTTCAGAACACAGCGTTTTTTTTTTTCCTGAGCGTTGGCCCCGCTCTTCAAAAGACGTCTCATTATAACCAACTGTCCTGCGTAAATTAACAACACCACTGGCTGCCGAACAGACTACACAAAACAGTAACTTATTACATTTACTCCGTTACAATTTTTGGGGGTTACTTTTTTACTTTCGGAGTACATTTTTCACAAGTTACTTTCTACTTTTACTCAAGTAAATTTGAGGCGAAAAAACAGCTTTTTTATTGACATGTCAGTAATGTGCTACTCGTTACATTAACTTGGCCTTTAGCGACACCCGTTGGGAACTGTTGGCACATTTGTTGGTGTCATATCTCTCTCTCGCTCTCTCAGGGGCTCTTTCTGGCTCTCTCTCTTGGTCCCTCTCGGTTGCTCTCGCTCTCTCACTCTCGGGCGCACTCTCGGTCTCTATCTCTCCGTATCATATATCTATCTATATATCAATATTCCAATATATCCTACTTACGCTACTAAATCCTTTTTTTGTGGAGTTTTTTTTTACTTTTACTTGAGTAACTATTTGGATGACCACTTTTTAATTTTACTTGAGTAATATTTTGCTGGGGTAACAATACTTTTACTTAAGTAATATATTTATGCTTAGTCTGCCCATATCTATCGTTGCCTGATGGTTTGTGACAAAAATGTGGTTGAAATTTGAATTTTGATGAGTGTGACTTCATAGAAACAATTGGAGCATATTATTGCTGTCGTTGATAATTACGACATCATATAGAGCATAGCCTTGACTGTGATGTAAGCAGGCTGTGAAAGCAGCTTGACCTGCTTAGTCTAGTGTTGATCGCCGTTAAACAAGAAGAAGAAAGTTTGTAAAACTGGCGATATTGACCTACAGGGGGCAAGTGTCATTTACCGTTAAACGACAAAAGAAGAAGATTATTTAGGGATGGGGATTTTGAGTCAAATCAGTCAATTCAGTCCTGGAGAGCAAACAGAGTAGGCTGTGAAAGCAGCTTGCCCTGTAATTTTTGTAAAACTGGCGTGAATGACCTGCTTAGTCAAGTGTCTCGTTACGCAAGATGATCCCATACTGCTGAGCTCATTGCTGTGTTGTGTCATAATGTGTGGCTGTCGCTCTCAAATAAACCGAGTGGTCACACATTGTTGACATTCTGAACTAAGATTGCTAAATAAAATACATATAAAATATAAATATAAATATAGAAATATATATGCTCACATACAAGTACTATTCTATCAGACTCAGAAGAGAGGGAGAGAGAGACACTCCCGAAAACTTTTCCGACTGACACGCCTCGGCTCAAACCGGCATCTGCTCACGTGACCTGCGGCGCCCGACACCTTCTTCTTCTTCTTCTTGTTTAACGGCGGTTGACACTTGTCTAAGCAGGTCATTAACGCTAAGCCGGCGATACTTCTTGTGTCGTTTGTGCGTGTATGACAGCTGCGGAGACATTGTGACATCACAGATGACCTTTGCGGGCCAAAGTATTGTGCTGTTAAACAACTGAAAAGGAAGACAGAGAACTGTGGTGAGTGGGAATGATTGATACTTATTTAATAAACGTTGTCTGCAGTTTTGTGCTATCTTTTATAGGGCTGAAAGTTTTTTTTTGGGGTGTTGCTGTTTTTCAGGTGAATGTTTTGGAAATGTCAGATGAAGCGAATTCGAGCCAGAACGGAGGAACGGGAGGAGCGGTAGACATCACTGCTGCTCAGGAGGAGGAGGAAGAGGATGGAGATGATGATGAAGAGGAGGAGGTTGGGGAAAGTTACTTCAAACCCAATACCACCTACCACGTCCAATTACTGTGTGTTCAAACCCAATACCACCTACCATGTCCAATTACTGTGTGTTCAAACCCAATACCGCCTACCACGTCCAATTACTGTGTTCAAACCCAATGCAGTGACTGTATTCTTGGTCAGAAATGTTGTTTAAGAGCTGAACATATCTAAGATTGGGAAATGTTGTTTATTTCTTTATTTTTGTCCGGATGTTTAATGACTTTTGTTCTGTATATTGTTTTTTTTTTTTCTATTAAAAAAGCAGACTGTAATGACAACATCCAGCCACAAGAGAGAGTGCTATCTATCCTAACCCTAACCCCAATTGCGTGTGTGTGTGTGTTCATCTGTGTCAGTGTGTGTCTACATATATTTGTGAATGTATGTGTGTGTGTGTGTGTGTGTGCCGTCCCTAACCGTTAATTTAGTGATCAATTATTTGATGATTATTGAAGCGATTAATTGATTAATCGGTTGGATATTCTTTGTTGGAAAAAAAATATCTAAAATACTCATAGCGGACGAAAAACATTTTAAAACTTCTGTCTCTTCAATTTGAAATACAGTCAAATTTGTTTCTTTTTAACCAACAAAAGTGGAGTTACTTACTGTAAGACACAGTAACCGTTGATTTGTTTGCTAATATTTGGATCATTTTCTCCATAGTTATGTTTAGAGGACGGTGTTGTCACAAAACTTCCGGCAATAACAATGTTTCAATTCCTTGGCGATTAGGGTGGGTTTCCCTAATGTGGGCCATTTTTTGCAACTTCCTAATGTGGGACAGTCAGTTGCTTAATGTGAGACAGTGAAATGTAGTGTTGAACAGCTGAACTCAATGTTAGACACATTACCATAGCTTGCTTTTACCATAGTTTCACTGATATTCATTAGTTTCGGGAGAATCCAGAGCCACTGGAGCTTAGGTGTCCCACATTATGCAGTGGCCCACATTAGGACAATCCACCCTATGGATTATTGGTCAGTGAAGACAGCAAATGTTTAATGTATTGAATGCAGGCCAGTGAAGACAGCGGGTCTCAGGAGGATGTGGAACATAAACTGGTTGCAGGAGAGCTGGAGGAGGAGGAGGAGCAACTGGATGATGACGTTCTAAAGATTCACAAAGAGATCGCTGACACCGAGGAGGTAACAGATACTACTATTTTACAACTACACTACAAATACAACTGTTTTACAACTATACTTTTTTATTTATTTATTTATTTTCACATTTATTTTTTGGGCGCAAGCGCTGTTTTTAATTTTTTATTCAGGCAGATAGTGATAGGATTAAATCGAAAACCGGGATGAAGAGTCAGGGGAGACATTGCAGAAAAGCCGGAGAGGGGATTAGAACCACTATTCTACCTGTGGTCTGGGGGGCACACTCTACAACGTATTTGCCACCGCGTGCCCCCCCATCTACGTATATATAACTCAAAACTTTATAAATAGTATAACATCAGAGCATATTAGAAACCATGAACATGAGAGTGGCAGAGAATGAGAGAAAGAGATGGTGGTTTTAGGCTATATTTTGAGTTCAACAAGTGCAGTTTTTAGATATGTGTGTGTGTGTGTCTGTGTTGCAGAATTATTAGCAAACAACTCCGTTACTGGCCCTTGGCGGTAGTGAAGGGGCAGACTCGCGCGCGGCGTGTGACGCACACACAATATTTGACTTTGGTCGATAACTGGCTGTACGGCCACGGCGCTGTGACTGCCGGCTAGTGGAGATGAGCGCTCCGTTATCAGCTTCTATTTTCAGACGCGTCTGGACATGCGCCAGGGGGAAGCCAAGTCCTCAACTAACTCATAACCATTCCTTCGGCATGCACTCAGAATAGGTTTTTCTGTTTTTAAGATAGTTTTTGGGCACAGAGGCCATTTTTCATTTTTATAAAGGTAAAGGTATTTCATTTATGTACCATGTAGGGTGGATTGCCCTAGTCTAGGCCACTGCCTAATGTGGGACACCTAAGCTTCAATGTCTCTGGCCCCTCCCTAAACTAATTAATGTCAGCGAAACAATGGTAAAAGAAAACTATGGTAATGTGTCTAACATTAAGTTCAACTGTTCAACACTACATTTCACTGTCTGACATTAGACAACTGATTGTAACACATTAGGAAGCTGCAAAAAATGGTCCATTTTAGGGCATTCCACCCTACATTGAAATTCTTTCTCCACATTTAACCGATCCCTGAGGAGCAGTGAGCAGTCACAGTCCAGCGGCCAACTCCAGATTCTGAGCAGGTTAACTAGAACAGGGGGTGGTGGGGGAACACGGAGAGCGAGAAGACATCACTTAATTTCGAGGGTGCATCAGGTCCACACAGACACAATCCGCATATCTCCAGAGTGTATCTCCTTCCTGCAATACAATTATATACACGCAGTGCATCATGAGAGTTGGGATAGAGTTTCGGCACCATGATTCTGCCAATATGAATACAAGCACAGTATAAAATACCTTATACCATATAATAACCTTATCAGGTATTATTGTTAATTTTCCAAGCCCGCAGCCATAGCGCCCATTTATTGCACAGAACGTGAGAATTGCAAATGGCTTAACGCAAATTCATGACCCTGGAGTCCCTGGAAACCTCATGGATTGCCTTTGATAATCGTTACCGATCCATCCACTAAGTTTCTCTGAATGACAGCTGTACTCCCTCTGCAGTCCAAGACCCACATCCGGAATGAAATCCATATTCTGAAGGAGCAGAACCAGACAAAGCGGACCCGTCTGGCTCAGCTCGGCGACCAGCTGCTGCAGACCTCCCAGGAGCTGAAACAGGCCAAGCGCGAGTACACGCGCACCCACGAGTTCTCCCACGCCGTGCTGCGCAGCGTGCCGCTGATCCGGGACATGGAGGAGCAGGTCGAGGCCTGCAAGAAGCTGGAGATAGAGCTCGACCAGCTGCGCCAGATTCACGCCGTCAAGACGGAAAAGTGTCGAGAGATCAAGCGGATGATGGATGGCTACGACTAAGACTATGTGTTTGGACGGAGTCTTTGACAGTTTTGTTTGAGGGAAACTTGTTAAAAACGTCACAAAGAATTAAAATTGTAATATGTTCCTCCCTGAAGTTGAAAAAAAAAAAAAACAGCAGGACGAGCTAGGCGCATTGTCCGTGGACCGCACATTGGCACTGGCGCGTGCGCAGTCACGCGCGAGCGGTCCAGCATTCCCGGCTGCAGCTGGTCATCAATCAACAGTCTGCCCCCATTTAAGACAGCGTCCGGCCCTGGGTGGACGCTCTTCATTGGTGACGAGCTGCATCTGAGACCACTGGACCGCTCGCGGACGACTCAGCTGCCAGCTCATCCCGCTGACTCATAACACAGAGAACTTTAGCCTTATATTATTGTTAATTTTAACAGCCATAGCCCATTTAACGTAAATTCAGGACCCTGGAGAGGTCTTGGAATGCTAAAAAGCTGTTCAGAGGGTCCTGACCTGGATGTTATGAATTTCGATGGTAGTTGTTTTACAACTAACATTAAACATGCAAGATGGGAGTTGAGTGTGTGGATGCATGTCAATGGTGCGTGCTTGGTGTACTGGAATACAATGCCAAATGAGCATTCAGCCCAAAGAGAGTGTTACGAAGACTCTCATAAATACGCCAGAGGTACTGGCTGAATAACGTGAGTAGGATTGGACTCACGAGGAATTTAGTTCTAAACAGAC
>OMKY01230625.1:0-14493 GCA_900302395.1 Bregmaceros cantori | reverse complement strand
CTTTGAATTGCAGCGCTTCGCATACTTTGCTTGAGTGCATAGTGCTGTTCCAATTCAAAACTGGAAGAATGAAGAGTCACACGTTCTGACGGGATTAATAAAACCCTGTCTTTTGCTCAACTTAAAAGACATTATGATGCATGTGCCGTATTTTTGCTTGTTCACATGTGTACACACATAACCAGACTTCACTCTCACACACACGCGTGTGTGTGTATTAACAAAGTTAAACAAATTCAAAATTCAAACCATTGTGGTGTTCCGCCGAATCACAGTAGGTAACTTGCAGTGTAATTATTACTTTGCAAATCACAGACATTGTGCATTCGCACGTCAAATTAAACTCGGAGGTCCTCTGCAATTTTTCCAAATTACTAGGGGTCCATAGGTTCGAAGTACAGTGCGAATTGGGCTCAAGACACTAGAAATGGCAAGCACCTACCAAATACTGTTATCTACCTCTTGAGGAAGAACCAGTCTTGCTAGGTGTGCATGAAAGAAAGTCCGGCATTTCCTCTAGAGATGTATAAAGCAACTTCAGAAGAGTACAAACACTAAATAGCTTTGCTGCCGACATCAGTCATGTGACCAGGCCCTCCTAATTAGCGCAGCTGTGCAGCTAATGAGTTGCGCTGTGAACAGCGTGGGCCACGCCACTAAAACACAGCAGGATGTATTCTAGAATGATCCCGCACCTGCACTGCTCTGCCGCGGGAGCCCTGTTGTATGTTGTGCCTCTTGAAAAAAAAAAGTAAGCAGGCACCTTCTGCATCTTGACTAGAGCATTTGAATATCAAAAAACAATGGTCAAATGTGAATGTTGTGAAAGCTTTGAATGCCGTCACTAATTCATATCAATTAGTGCAGCGCCATTTTCTAATTGTACTCACAGCGCTACAGTGAACTGGGGACAAAAGAGCGGCGACTAGCAGACATGCAGTATATGACCGAGAGAGGAAAGCGATCTCACGTCGCTCTGTGCGATCTTAAGCCACAGCAACAAGACATTGTATGAGCCTTGGCGCAGTGTCTTTAACAGATACCCCACGGTGCCAGCCCCAAGCAAGCTATATTTGGTCAGTCGCCACTCCCCCACACCCCGTTCCCACTATAACTCCAGCACGCATGAAGGCAGCAACAAAGTGGATTAGACTCCCCCCACTCCGTTTAGTGGATAAACAGAGTTCATTTAACAAATTAATTTAAAACATGAAATTAATAATAATTTCTAGAAATATACCAGTGGTAGTTCATGAATTTCTAAATGAATTAATGTTGTTTGCTGCCCATTGCAATTAAGGGGACAGCTACCTCTACCATCCTACCGTCTATGTGAGAGCAGTCACCCCCAACTAAAGCCTACCCTCTAGGTCGAGGTTCTTACTGGGCTGCTGGTGTCGATTTGAATGTGGGCTCCACCGCACAGCTGTAGCATCTGGAGACGACGAGCAGCCCTGGAAAAGTTCGCACAGATTTGGTTCCAAGCGGTTAGATATTAAAAGGCAACAGCGCACCAACACAAGAACGCAACAGTAAAGGTGCAATGATAAACCAAAAACAGCAGTTCCAGTCACCCAACCAATGGAAACAACATTATCTAAGCATAAGCCAACTTAAGTCAAATACGTGCATAGTAAATAAGGCCCGCGTTTTGCATCAAATATGTTTGTGTAAAACTTGAAAATATTCTCGTAGCAATGACTTTGCGACGGCTTGCAACTGAGCAATCCACACAGCGGTGCCGAGCTCAGCCTAGTTTGACGTTGTTACTCAGTACAGCCACTAGAGGGCACCGTTTTAACGCCACAACAACTGCCTCGTTTTCCACCCGTTTCAAACACGTGTCCGTCATTGCCTGCATATGTTGGGCTCTGTGGATAGCAGAGATGTACAGTCTTTGTACAGTCGAGTCTTTAGGGGTCGAGTCAGAGTCAAGTCCGAGTCTTTAGGGTACGAGTCTGAGTCGAGTCTCGAGTCATTTTTAAAGATGTAGCTCTAAAAGCTTGGAATTGAATGCAAAACTAGATTTGACTACATGCATATATCGCACACAGAATGGTAAGTTCAAAGTTAGCTAATGTGATACAGGTTTATATTTCAATGCAATGATTATGAATAAGTATACACAAACAAGGTTAAATGTTCACTTTGTTTAAATATTTTATTGCTTAGCAAAGATTCGTCAAATACTCGTAGAGAGTCATTGACCTATATTCCCGAGTCGAGTCCGAGTCTTTAGGGCGCGAGTCCTGGTGACTCGAGTGACTCGGAATGGAACTTTTAAAAATAATTTCGTTCTCAAGCCCTGGTGGAGACTGCTTAAGGAATACCCCGAAATGCGCTAGAAGCATCAATAATAACCCCCACATTTATTCTACTGACGGGCAGACATGCAGGAAATACGTCAAGATTCGAACCACCGACTCATTAAGGCATATGCGTGCTTTCCAGCGCTCTGCCTGACCAACTGAGCTACTGGGCAGCACGAAAATAATTATTACGAGATTGAACGGTGATGAACAAAATAACTTCAACCGCTAAGAGTAAAAATAAAATGTGTCTCACCTCTTTCACACTGCAACTTCTGTGGGATGGCATCTGGTCTACACCTGCAACAAGATCAAAATGTCCCTTAGTTGGGGTCGTCCCTCGATCTCTTAAACCCCCGGTTCCGACTAATACCGTAAAAAAAAAATAAAATAAAAAAATGGAGAAACTGCGCCTACGGCAGAAAATATAACAATAATTTTTTTAAAAATCCCTCTCGATTATCATCATCAATTTTATCAGCAAGGCAGGACTTTTAACCTCCATGTCCAAAATACAAATATTTGTATCAAGTGTTTTGCATTTTTTTTCCCCAACAAAGACAAAAAACAACACAAAACAAGACACCCCTACATCCTATCATAATTCACACAATCATGATCCCAGTGTTCCAACAATAGTTAATAGCTCCTTATTATCTACTCAGGAAGTAACCATATGGAGGTTCTCCAACAGTTATGTTACATATATGGTCTCTACAACACTCCTGTCCGGTCCATAATAGCACAGTAGCGTCAAGAGCATTATGTATGGAATGAAAATCCATAATAATATTAACATTATGACCACTTTCATTTTATAGCTTGCTACCTTGTTAACGTATATTGCCATGCAGGTTAAAAGTCCTGGATAGTATGGTAACCAGGGCTTGAAAACGAAATTATTTTTAAAACGTTCCGTTCCGAACGGTTCAGGAAGGCCTTTCTTTATCGTTTTCGTTCTCGGAACTGTTACGCCACCAAAATATCGGCCCTGAAAATTTTGTTCGTTCTTAAAGTTCCTTATTTTGTGCAATGTTAAGTTTAGATCTGGTTTAAATAAAATATATTTGGTGGACTTTTCAAATTTCAGTGCAACTGTATTAACGCGAAAACCCAGGTTTAAAACACCATTGCGTTCGCTTCCTTCTGTCCCCAAGATGGAACCCAAGATACATGCGGCTTGACGACTGATAGTGAAAGTGGACGGAAATAGTCTCCCAGACATAGGATATATTAATTTTATAGAGAATGAAAAAAAAAAAAAACGTTTTTAACCGATTTTGTGGTTTCATAATGTTCTGTTTCAGTTCTGGAACAGTCGAAGAAATCTTTTTTTTGTTTCCGTTTCCGCTCTTTGTAAAATTCCATACAATTCTGTTCGTTCCTTGAACCGGTTCGGAGCTCTGATGGCAACAAACCTATTATCTAACAGCACCAAGGAAGTCTAAAAAATGTTAATGTTTATCAACCGATAAAATACATGATAAATCAAGTAATATATTAACCATTGGACATCCTTAAATCCATTGTGCTGCAGTTTTGTTGTCCAATTCACGCCTTGTGGGCCGTTTAAGACTACCAGCATTATTGTGCTCCATTTAGCACCAGTTGACAATGACACGCACTTCCTCTTGAAATTCACTCTGGCACTGAAGACAAAGGCGTTGCTTTGGGAATTGTCAAGAGATTATTTTACAGCAGATGCTTGGCTGAATGTACGGATTCTGTGGCTAGTAGAATGTGCCACCTCCGCTGCACCGGGCACGGAAGCAGGTGTTCCGAGCGTCGCTGCAGAGATGCCTATAAATGGCTCGTTTGACACCCAAGGTCACTTTACATTGAGGAATAAAATACGAACAAAATAAACAAGAATATTAGAAACTGAAATAGTTAACTCATTAAATACCAGCCCTTTTTTTTGGAATCATGCCCAAAACTCCCAGACATTTTGACAATTTTTGACGTTTTTTGTAGGGGCACAGCATATTATCTGACAGGGCAACGGAAACATTCTATGGCTCATTGGAAAGCCGAGACTTTAATCTGCAAGTTGCCGAAAACTGTGTGTCTCAAGGAGATATCGCGGCTTTTCTGAAACCTGCGCCGATCAGCCTGTCGCGCTTTATACTTCTCTCCCTCTCTTTCTTTTTCTACCTTTCTTTCCCTCTTCCTTCCTCTCTTTTTTTCTTTCTCTTTCTCATTTTGTTTCTATTTTTCTTTCTCTCCTTGGGGTCGCCGACACAAGCCGTGCGCAATGATTAAAATGTCCAGATGATGGCACGAGTTTTGACTGTCATCTATGACAGTTCTGTTAATCACAAAAGTCCTAAAATCACACAAATTATGCATCGAAGTGTCTAGTTTTGAAATATATTATAACACGAAAAAAATGTAATATTACATTTTGGGAGTCAACATAAACATTTTCACATGACTTGGGAGTCAATGAGTTGATCGATCATTGAGAAGCAAGCATATGCAAGTTAAAAAGTGACAACTGGGAGTGCAATTAAACATTAAAAGGTTGGGGAGAGAGAGAGAGATGGAAGGAAGATACAGTCACGTGAAATGTGGATCCCTTTCTCACGCACACAGCCCTACGTCATCAAGCTGCAGCAGTGTGCTAACAATGCAAATCAAGGATTTGCATGCAGCTGAGCCACCGTTGGTCTGTGGCGGCCACCCCCAGCCTGGGTGGATGAATGGTACAGAGGCCAACAACGCGCCACACTGGACGCGAACCACTTTTGCATTATTCCAAATTCTGACCATGACCATGTGTTATTCAAAAAGATAATATTAGCTTTTTTTCACCTAGAGGACTACTAGCTATCTTGATTGAGATAATGATGATTGAAGCAATAAAAAAAAAGTTCTAAAATCGGTTTCAAAGATACCCCTTTTTTTCTAAGTTAGAGCCAGAAGGAAAATGCAGAGTTTGCAGGCATAAAAAACTCCCCTGTGTAACCTAAGAAATGAAAGCAAGTTCTAGCCAGTTCGCTTTAGAAGTCAAACCAACATAGATGAAGATGGAAGCACCTGAATGATAAGCAAAAAAAAAGGATGTTTGTTTCAACTCACATATCCTTTTCATTTTAAGTTATTTTTTAGTCGGAAACTGGGAGGTAGACATCGCAGACAAGCCGTCGAGGGGAGGAGAACTCCGGCACTACGGACGCTATGGATCGAAACCACAGCGGTATTACTGTGGATGGCGGTGCGTTAGGAGCAGCCACTCTATAACCACTCCGCCAACGACGCCCCCAAACTCACGTATCCGATTTAAATATGGAAAATGTGGAAGTGATTAGTTGCTTCTATAGTCTGTATAGAGTGCACATACGGAGGCAAGATAGGTTATGTATCGGGAACTCTATTTCAGTATACATTTCAAGTGACGTTTTTTTCCCTTTAAATATATAAATCATTGCGGCCATCATGACCATTTTTCCTCTTCTTTTCAGTTCAATAGACTAGTTTGGCAAGTATTTCCGGTCTCTGGACATCACGTCCAGTGTCATTTAGTATGCCATGCTTTTGGATATTTTCAACATTCAGTGGGTGGTTTTTTAAAAAGGATGGTGATAGCTTGCCCCTTGCGGTGTGCTATTCCACACCCCAATGCTCTTTTGCAGATCTGTGACCCACAAATGCATGATTTAATAATCAGTGCAACTCGTTCCATTTTCTCATTCCGTAGAAGAAGCAGCCAGCCTATTGGTCCAGAAGAACATGTGACCGCTCGGTGAGCAACTTTAAGTCGGATTCTGACTGCATTTCATCAGTATTTATACCAAATTGTGAACGGAGCGAGTGGGGTGATGTGTAACTGGTCACAGACCGTCACTTAGTGGTTGGATTTTCAACTGCCGTGCGTTTTGTGTGTTTTGTGTGCTCGGACCTCGGTCCAGTACCAGAGTTGGCATAAGCAACAATACGGCACCGGAAGTGACCTGCAGAACGGCGGGACAAAATGACTCCCACCTGTGTTTTGCGCGTAAACCCGTCTATATGCTGTAGGAAAATGTGCTGTCTCACCTTTCACAGTGTGTAGTATCAACTTCCGGTTGCCCAATTTGTAAACACTGGTCGCCAAGTCCAGTGGCTCAGTACTGTCAGCCTCCATAGCGGAAACAATAGAAAAAAAGCAACAATTCAACAATAGCACACCTTCATAGTCAATGTATGATCCAACAGACAAGTTGGGTTGGTAGTTCTGGTAAAATTTTGAATTGTAAGAGGATTTCTTGTGCCCGCCACTTCGCGTATTCTGATTATATTCAGTGGGAGCACACGCCTATAGAGTTATTAAAAAAGGTAGTAACTTGCGGTGTGCTCTTCCACACCCAAAAGTTATAGTGCAGATATATGCCCTTCCATTCATTCATCTTTGTTGAACCCATCGGTCCAGAATAACATGTGACCATTAGTGGTGTAAATCACACTTATGGCGATTCGAATCAGTATCGATTTTCTGACCCAACGATTTGATTTTTTTCGATACTCAAGAATTCACCACGATTCGTTTTTTTTTTTTGCCAAGAGGCTAGACAATGTTTCAAATTTGAAATAAATCCATGACAGCTGTAATATGGTTATACGTTTATTTAGACTGTATATAAACACAGTCTATGGTCATGGCACACACGCCGTGTTTGTGTGTGTTAAAGAAGCGAGGACGGCGGCAAGTGGAATTATGTCTAGGAGCAAATTGATAAAAGTAGACGAGAAAAAAAAAAAAAAATTCGATAACCGAGGACGTATCGATACATTGTATCGACAGCTGTTGTAGCGATATATCGATACAACATCGATATTATTTATACCCCTACCGACCACGTCAGTGAGTGAATTGAAGTCGTATTTGTCTGTATTTCATCAATATTTATGCAGGTGAGCAAAGCAGGGTGGATAATGGGGACTCACAGAGTAAGCGGATTTTGAGACTGTCTGTTTTGTGTGACAAATTCAGCCACTTCGGTCCACGATGACTTTACACAGGCAGCTATGCAGACACCAGAAGTGCGTTTACAAACAGTGGGACAAAATGACAGACTCCTGTTCCCGCGTAAACTCATCTATTGAGGGATTGGAATTTTGTTACCGTGGTAACAAGGGTGTCTTTTAGCTGGAGGCGGTGCTTCTGGAGGATGACTGTTAGGGCATCCTTCAGCGTCTTGCTGGACTTAACCATCACCCCAATGCTCCTTCCCGTGGACACAATGTCCAACCTGGACACAGACGACAAACAACTAGGGTCCAATCACTTTGACCAAACAGAGTCAGGCAACATTTTATGTCCAGAGCAGAGGCCGTTTTGGCTAGCTAACGCTTTAGGATAACAAATAAAAACCTTTGCCACTAGACAATAGCAGAATAGAGATATCCAACTCTCCTAGAGTAACTTTGGCAGGCCTCACGGCTGCTCAAAAGTTGATTATTGCAAGGTGGAAACACTTACAAACTTAATATTAAGTCATATGGACATTATTTATCTGGAACGGCCAGAATTATGGGTCAAGTTCAAAACAGAACAAATAATGTAAAAAGAGGAATAATCTTGTACCGGAAAACACACAGGGAATGTTTGAAGAAAGGAGGGAGACAATCTAAGGAGACTTCTGAACTTTAAGAAACCAATGGTTTGAACAACCATGAAAAGTATGTGCGTGTCGAGCTGTGGGATGACACTGTGGAAGAGCCTGGAGAATGAAATAAAGCAAAGTACAAACATAAATCAAAGGGTATAAAAATATTATTTCTAAACAAGTACATGGAAGAGGAAGTCGGGAACATGATGACGAGGAATAGGTTATGGAGATAGTAGTTATGCTGAACACAATGTAGTATGTATGTGTAATAATAGGGTTATAGGAATGGCTCAAGTGTGTTTTTGTGAAATAATAATAAAAAAGAATGAAAATAAAAAGTTTGCCTAAAAAAAGATATCCAACTCTGTACGTCACTAAAGGGCAGAGGTAGGTCTATTCTCAGAATGATAACAAAACTTTATCAAAAAATGCAAATCACCACTCATCTTTACACAGAGAGAGCGCGAGAGAGAGCGAGAGAGAGAGAGAGAGACAATTATTTGCAGCACATTGTTTTTATGATTTAGTACTGGATCTACAATACCTCTCGATTATCATTATGAGTTACTTGGATTTGGCTTGATTACAAGTTATAGCATCTTTGGTGAGTTCGTTTCCTGCATTTCATTTGAAATAGGGACACAGTTTGCAAAGCATTACATACAACTAGTTTTAAATGACGAAATTCTGTTTTGATAATTTATTTTTCACCTTCTCAAAAAAAGAACGCTCCCCCCAAATGCTAAGCTCCCACACGCCTTCCCTTGTATCTGTTCCTAGTCATGTCTCGGTTGTTCACCAGTTTCCCCATTCCCTATGACACATCCCCTTCCCTTTGCCGCATCGTGAACTTTGGAGGTTTTATTGACTTTCTATTCTCCATTGTACTGCGTTTCTTCACCAGCTGATCTGGTGTAAATGGAGCCCCTGCCCTTTGCTGGTATTGATTTGTTGATGGCCTCAGCAGCAGGTCTTATATGGATCCATTTTACTGTGTGAGGCACTTGCAGACCCCCCCTCTCACTACCATAGCCAAAAACTGAAACATTTTCTCTCAAACACATGGACCTCAAATTATTGATTCTCAAATACAATGGTGTGACATTTTTCCTGCCAGTACATACATACAGCAATTGAGTATTCTGCCAAAATTAACTAAACAAACTCTATTTGTATAGCACTTTTCATGCAGAGCAACGTAAAGTGCTTTACAGAAACAGAACATCGAACACAGCCTCCCAACACAGGGAAACTGGCTCACACTCAACCATGGACACAGACACACACGCAAACAAATACAGTGGGCTGATGTAACGACAGTCTCCACGGCCCTGAGGGCCTCCGGTAGACCATTCCATAGTCGAGGGCCATAGAAGCTAAATGCGGCCTCTCCATGCGATTTGGAATTAACTTGTGGAACTAGTAAGAGCCCTGTGCCGCTGGACATCAACTATGCAGTCAGAAAAAAAAATCCCTGAAATGTGTCATATTACATGAACTACATGTCTGAAAGACATTGATTTTCAGTTCAAAACATTCGCAACTATGGAGTATGGATGTTTTTATAAAATGTACATGGATCTGTCAAATGAGCATTATTTATTCATGTTATATTTTTCACAATTTATTTCTAAAGTCACAACATAAACATTTATGTAGTGACTTGCTAGGCGATAGCGGAGGTGAAGTCTGAAAAAAACAACCACAAATATGTATGGCTAGGGGTGTTCGATCTTGAAAAAAAAAAAAGTAGATCACGATCTTGTGAGTGCATATCAGGATCTTTATTATTACATTATAATTTATATCATTATTGTTATATTTACATTATAATTTATATTATTATTGTTATATATACACACACATTATAATTTATATTATCATTATTGTTATATCTACAACACGCTTCATACAACAGGTTTCGCAGCGTTACCCGCTGCTGGTAGCGTTCGAACACCCGAGTACTCGTTGCGTGTGTCGGGCAAACACACGCCATCGACCCGCTGCTGGTTCTAACACCCGGGGGGCTGTAGTCTCTGCAGAGTGTTGTGCGTTTATGTTCGCCCCTGGAAACTGACGTTGTGGAGTTGGGCGAATGTGGAGCCAACTTCAGCTTCCTCCGTTCGGCGGAGTGGATGCCGAGTAGTGCTGCAGCCAGCACGGACTCGCTCCGTGACGCGATGAACACAGACATTCAACACGCTGTAGAGACCCGCCGCAGCAGCAGCAGCCCCACAGAGGACTCGCAGCGTGACTTTCTCTGCCGGTTTTGCAGAATTTGCGCCGTTTCACTTTGACGGAAATCAAACCAACCATACAATGGATGTTGAGTTTTGCCTCCGACATGGCAAACGCCACATGTGTTGTTGTTTTGGTCAAGCGGATGAAGAAGCGTAATGTGTCACGAGTGGGCGTGGTATTAAAGCATAGAAATACATAGATAGACCAAGTTTCAGTGTGTATCGCAATCCTACCGATCTATAAGAAATGGCAGATCGAGACAGCTTAGAATCGTCGGACGGGTTTGAATCATCAGATCGAACACCCCTATATATGGCAATGTTAACTTTTATAGGTTTTATCCATGATTATTTGAAGCACGGAAGAGTGCCTGAAACAGGCTAAAAGATTATGTATCCTACTATGGTTCAAATTCATTTAATGCATGTGCGCAAGTGTGTACATGATCAGAGTGCTTATAGATCGAGGTGCTCCGGTAAAGCATTAAACATTCCCACTTGGCAGAGAATATTCCATCATTTGCATTTTTGAGCTTTCAAAAATGCTTTCTCAGCTACCACTGACAGCGCCGCAGCAGTTCCACGCATGTAAAACATTTTTTTTTTTTCAAAGTACACCAAGTGTTTTTTTTGTACTGCTGCATGTAACCCAGGCAGCCTCTTGTAAGAGGTGTCATATGCTCAGTCAGCTTTAGAGGGCGTACTGAACAGCAGTCAGAGATCACCCTTGAGCTTGTAGATGGATTTGTCAGCATGTGTCTCAGGAGTAGTTTGCACACCTGGCACCGCTAGAGCCACATCCATACACACACTGGGGTCATACAGGCATGATCAGGGTTTTTTTTGTGGGTGGACATATGGAAGCCAGTGGTCTAAACAGAAGGACCCAAAGAGAAGGTTTGCCTTCTGCACCACCGCAAGGGGTGCTCCTTATAAAGAGACAATAAGAGACAATATCATTGACTCTTAAGAGACAATATATATATTTATATTGCAATTTGGGAATGTTGGAAATATAGATACAATGCTCACAAAGTTGGTGTAATTCCAATAATGGTAAAAAAATGAAAAAAAGTAACTAACATTAAATATATGTACATATAAAGAATGTGTGAAATGCATAACATTTTCTGAGCGACAAAGAAATGAATGATTTCAGCTTGGAGTTTAGAGCTACTTCTGTGCAAAGCTGTGATCAAATTCGACGAGTTAACAGTATTCTAGAGATGAGAGCGTACAAACGTTCCTCTGTGGTGCAGTCGGTTAAACCGCTGCATCCAGCCTACACAGTCTGTGGCTTCAAAGCGCACGCAGCTGTCGTGAGATCGCTTTCCGTCTCGTCCCCCTTCACACTAAACCCGCCAAAAACGGGAAACTGGCAATTCCGCCTAAAAAATACGAATACGTTAACGCCATGTGTCATGTATATAACATCAAATACTACTAATAACCTAATGTTTGTGTCAGAGTAGGCATTTCATTGTTGAAAATGTGTTGGTTACGAACAACCAAATTTGACTATTTTGAGTTGACAAGATTGGTCGCTTGTAATTGTTCTGCACTCATATTTTGAATATTTTTTTAAAGAAAAAAAGATCAGCCGATTAGTCGACTAATCGTTTTAATAATCGGCAACTCATTGAATATTAAAATAATCCTTAGTAGCAGCCCTAACTGTGACGTAAGCTTAGAGGAGAGCTGGCAGCTCGCTACTCACATGAGCATTACTCGGAGTTCCAAAGTCACCTGCTGGTCACGCAACACTGAACAGTCCTGGTCCATAGACAATGGATGCTGAGAGAGCAAAAGAGGCAGAAAGATAGATGAATAGAGGTTTCAAAAGATGAATATGTTATCTAAAAATTACAATAAATATGTTTAAATTTATATTTAATACATTTAAATTATGAAAATAAAATACATTGAGTAGAATTTAAATAAAATGTGTGTCTGTTTAAATATAATAAAATAAATTTAAAATGTTATATAAAAGCACAGCCCAAACAAAAAAACCTTTAAAAGAAAGAAAATAAACATACATTTGCATTCCATAAATGTAATTTAGATTTACATCTAGAAATTAATTACACTAATAAATGCACTTTCATGAGTCAAAAAAAAAGGTGCAATAGAAAAACACACAGGTCAGTCTGGGAGGCAAGGCATTTTGTGAAGAGGGTAAAAGTGATT
The DNA here is from genome assembly GCA_900302395.1 of Bregmaceros cantori. Lineage (NCBI taxonomy): Eukaryota > Metazoa > Chordata > Actinopteri > Gadiformes > Bregmacerotidae > Bregmaceros > Bregmaceros cantori. Next base: position 2,163 of record OMKY01230625.1, on the reverse strand, counting down.
TTGCATATGCATGTGAATGAACGATGGACAGTTCTTCATCCATGTACTGCGGCCAAACAGCATATGGGCACAAATTAGTCAATTATAGGTTAACATGTTGGGTTCAGGTAGGGCTCCGAACCGGTTCAAGGAACGAAAACAAAAACCAAAAACAAACAGAATGTTACTGAATTTTATGAGGAGCGAAAACGAAAAAAGATTTATTGAACTGTTCAGAACAGAAAGAGAACTTCATGAAATCCACAAAACCAGTTAAAAACGTTTTTGTTTTTCTGTTCTCTCTATATTTGAACATTTCCTATGTCTGGGAGACTATTTTCTGTTGTGCATTCCTCCAACTTTCACTGTCAGTCATCAAGCCCCATACATCTGGGGCTCCATCTTGTGAACAGACGAGGAAGCAAATGTAATGGGGTTTTAAACCCAGTTTCACCTTAATACAGTTGCACTGAAGTTTGAAACTCCACCAAATATATTTTGTATTAACTATATCTAAACTTAACATTGCACAATATAAGGAACTTTAAGAACAAACAAAATGTTTGCATTCCGGTTCAGGACCGATATTTGGTGACGGAACGGTTCCGAGAACGAAAACATTAAACATAGGCCTGACTGAACCGTTCGGAACGGAACTTTTTAAAAATAATTTTGTTTTCAAGTCCTGGGTTCTGGTCCAAAAAGCATACAGAGTATGACTTTTGAAATAATCAAGTTACACTAACTGCCGGAAATGGTACGGATCTCTATGATTAAGATCAGGCGTCTGACCCTGTCCTGGCCGTGGAGGTATATGATGACGTCCTTGAGTGCAAAGCCTCTCTTCTCACACAGGCCAGCGAGCATGTCTCTCAGAGACATGCCTGGACGTGTCGGAGCCAGCGATGCACTGCCATCAGGAAGGAAAACGCAACAGTAGCCCGTCTCCGATTTGGGACGCTGCCTGGACGGATCCGCACGTTCCAGGGAGCTGGGGCTCAGGCGGCCATCTTGCTGTAGGAAGAGGACGAAAGGAGTTACAAATTGGTTTACATTAAGGACGACTAATCAAAAACTAGGTTTTTTTTTTCAACTAGGCCGAGATCGCGATTAATTGAAAGTCTGGATCTCCCCTTTCTTCTTTCTTCACTTTCTTCTCAAATGTTGATATACAGTGGCTTGCAGAAGCATTCACCCCCTTGTTTTTTTCATATTTTTTACATTACACCTGTAATTATTATTTTTTGTTATCTGAGTTTTATGTTATCTTACAAGCTTATAGAGACTTATCCAAAGTGAATTGCAGCTGTAATTTCAGCAAAAGGTGGCTCTACAAAATACTGATTTTAGGGGGGTGAATAATTATGCACTCTGTAGTTTTCTGTTATTGTATCTTTATTTCTTATTTGCTTCAATAAAAACAAAAATCCCGTATTCAAAGTTGTTGCCATGTTTTGTTAAAACAATGATGCAAACCTTCAAACAATGAATTTTGATTCCAGCTTGTGAGGCAACAAAACATGAAAACTATCAAGGGGGGTGAATACTTATGCAAGCCACTGTATGTCAAATACTTCCAATCATATATCATCATATATATTTTACTTGTTCAAAATGAGGAATTAGTTTTGACATCTAGTGGTACGCTTTTGAAATGTTCAGGATCCGGCGGCAGCGATCAGCGTCATGTTTTACCTCCAACTGACGACAGAGGTCGCCCAACTCCACGCTGCCGCTGTTCATGACGGGCCTCTGCCCGCTGTCGGCCGCTGTCGAGCAGAGCACAAGGACAGTCCATGACAATTGACAATGATGCCCACTGATCGGTACAAAGGATAAAAATAAATAAATAATGCGCTAATTAAAACGTACTTATTACAAGTTTTACTCGTTAGCATGCTCACATTAAGGCATTTAAAAAAAAAGCTGTCCAGATTTTTCCTCAAAGTGAATCTGTACATTTATTGCGATGATACATAAAAACATGGCCGTAATGAAAATCTATAATTATCACAATGGCACATCAATGCGTCTCACTGATTTTATTCATCCAATAGACCAGTTTAGCCGCAAAATACAATGGGCTGGAATTTCATTGGTCCAGAAGAAAACATGACCTCATCCGTGAGTGACTTCAAGTCACATTTTGTCAGTATTTTAACAATATTCATGCTAAACTGTGAG
>OMKY01230623.1:0-16494 GCA_900302395.1 Bregmaceros cantori | reverse complement strand
CTTTACAGAGACAGAACAATGAACAGAACAACGTCACCCACAGCCTCCCAAATCAAACTCACACACAGACACACACGCAAACAAATACAGTGGGCTGATGTACCGATGATGGTGACATCCTAGTTTTAAGCTAGATCAAAGAGATGTGTCTTGAGCTTTTTCTTAAAAACATCGACAGTGTCCGCGGCCCTGAGGGCCTCCGGAAGACCATTCCATAGCCGAGGGCCATAGAAGCTAAATGCGGCCTCTCCATGCGATTTGGAGTTAACTCGTGGAACTACTAAGAGCCCTGTGCCGCTGGACCTCAGGTTCCGCGACGGCTGATATGGTACAAGCATATCAGCCAAGTACGGAGGGGCGAGTTTGTTAACACATTTGAAAACCAGTAGAAGTATTTTGAAATCAATTCTGAAACGGACAGGGAGCCAGTGCAAAGATTTCAAGTTTGGAGTATTCTGGAGGATTCTATATTAGATAGCACGTTTCTGTGAAACGTGGGAATTTTTCAGACATTCCCCTTTTCCTAACCTAAACCTAAACTAATTCAAAAACCTAACGCTAAGTCTAAAATTTTTAGATGTCATTGTGCCGTACACAACAACAACAGACATCTCACTAAAGCCTGAGTTACCATAGATGTTCTGTGTAAAGTTTCATGTGAGTAAATTAAAAAATGTGGGTTTAGCACCTGTTATTGTGGCAAGAGGTCCTGGTGGTGGCGGCCATGTTGGATTCCTCCATTTTGAGGCCTTATTTGACATTTTTGAGCTTGGTATACAGCAGATTTGGATTCAGCACCCCTTAATACCCCTAGAAATGTTGTGTACCAAAAATTAACACGAAATGCCTTCAGCACTTTATACAAGCACATTCTCTGAAATTCTGCCTAGTCTATCTACAGTTAATCCTGATTCCCTGTTGTCATTTAGCGCCGTTTGGCACTAGCCCCCTTGTTGGAATCAGATTGCAGAGCCAAAGCGTGGATTATGCCTGTATTTGAGCTAAACTCCTATTCTGGGGCATGAGCTCTGGTAGGCTCTGTCTCTGTTTAGTCCGGGGAATGAAGAGGAGGCCAGCATCAACGGACCGGAGGTTCTAGGATCGGGTTTGAAGATGGAAAAGATCAGATAGATATTGGGGTCGAGAGCACTAAGGGATTAGTAAGTGAATAGGAGGAGTTTGTATTTTAGATTGACCGGTTCCGAACAAAGACATGAGACCCCTCCCAGGGTCCGGGAAAACATACTGCTCCCACACTTCCAAGGACCATAAACAAAATGACCCCACTCACTAACCTCAACGCAGTGGTTGCAGACACTGCAGTGTGAGCATCGCGGCGGCCGGTAAAAGTGACAGGAGGCGCACCACTTCATCCGCACCTGCACGCCGTTAACATCTGTGTTCTTATAGAGTGGGGCAGCAAAGTCATCTTCCATATCCTCCTCCTCATGAGCTAAGCCACAAAACAACCATTGATTCAGGGTTAAAATTCTGCATAGTTGATTCAAGAGAGACATCCTAGCGGGTTGCCACTTTTAATATTTGAAGTATTGCGTGTTCACGAATCAGAGGTTATTCTACCTGAAACAATCAAGTTCAGTATCGGCCAATAGAGTTTCTAAAAATGTCAGTATGAACACAGAAAAATCTAGCCTGGCGAGCCAGAACCAGCGCATCGTCCACGCATCACACATTGCTAAACGTTGCTATCGTGTGCGATGCGTGGACGATTCGTTGGATTCGTCCTGGTCTCTTTAGGTAGGGACTAGGGATTCATATATCATATATATTTTATGTATGAACCTGTAGTGACCAAAGGCATGTGTCGACCAAGGTAAGGAGTAACCCTCGCTGTGATGATTTTCTGATGACTTGGTGGTGTGTTTCCATACCTATAGGGAGTATTCCAGCATCCATGAAGGTGGCCATGGCAAAGTTGGCCATGACGAACACAAAGAGGACGGCACAGCTTGGTGGCAAGGCTGGAGATACTGCCAAGGCCAACCACGGGCACCTGCAAATACACAAGTAATGTATTCTTCAAGACAGATGAACTCAAACTCATGAGTTGTGTGCAAAGTAAACATTGTGAGTACAGCTGGGTGATACGGCCTAACGCTATTATATATCGTGCAGTTGATATTATTGCTATCAATATTTTGACAGTATCTAAAGATTACACACACACACTCGTCCTTAGATTGATTCCCCTCACTGAAATAAGACACTGATTGATTTAAAATGACAAATTACAAAAATTACAAAATCCCTAGACGTCCTCCCCACCAGAGCCGCGAGGAACGACACCCCACAGCAAGGAGATGTTTTTTTTCGTCAGGGGGTGATTGGAAATTCGCCTCGGTTCCCGACACATGTGTTGGCATCGTGACATTTCCTGCTGTGACTGCTGAGAGCTGACATGCATTACGCGTGTACCCAAGTTGAATCGGACACTGTTCATGAGGCCTCACCCGCGTGCTTCGCCCACGGAATGGGGGGTAGGGAACATGGCGAGTTTTTGTACCAATCGCGGACACGGAGCAGTCAGCCGCGTCCCCCGCGGGAACGAGTCAGATTTTTTTCTCCAGCAGCAAGTTTTTTTCTTTTTTCCTTGCCCGCCGCGAGGTGTAGGTATTTATTCATAAATCCCCTCTTCCACCTGCCGGATGCTACGGAGTGCTGCCGTAATTGAGACGGGGGCGAGAGGGACACCTGCAGGCGGTTTTAAGCCACCGTCACCTGACACGTGTCGGGACCCAATAGTGGTGAAGTATGCAGTCCAATAGTAGCAGTGTGTTGAATGCGGCCACGACCGCTTTTACGCGCGAGCCGCGAGCCTCCGCTCCACTCCATGCGGCCATGCGTCAGAGCTAGGATCATTATTCCATGTGTCAATACGTGGACCTGAACTATGGGTAGCTGATAGACTTCACACCCTGCCGACTGGTTAGCCCAGTGTGGGCAATTGCACCGCAATTTCGGATATACGGCGTATACTGGCCTACAGAGACAGTCGGAATAGCCACTGTGTGAAGGAGTGTGTGTGAAAATTCTGGGGGACCCGAGCGCTGCGCCGCAGAGTGGGTTATAATTCTCACACATTTAGTGACTTTCCCTGTGTATCAGTTCCCATGCAGAGACTGTATGTGAAGAGACAATTCCACTATTTTGCCTGCGTCACTCACAGAGACTGAATGATACTTGGAATTAATTATTGTACATTGTGGTGTTTGGAAAAACTGTTTTGACATGTTAGGTTATTTCCATGATGTCATTGTAATCCTGTATTTATACTATGGGGGGAAATGTGTGGTGATCCACAATTAATAGAATTATCGAGCTAAATACAGGATTTCATAAAGTTTGGTTTAGACTGATGTAATGACACATGGGAGGTCACATGGGACTGACCGATAGCTGTCAGCCTACCATTGTGACATCATATGAATGTTCTGTGTTCTGTCTTTATAAGCAGAAGGCGACAGGCTATCTGCCTCTTTGTGAACCGGTCCTATGTGGAATAAACATATCACATTGAGCACATTGGAGTGATCCTGCCTACGTCCTTCCCCCGTACGATCGTATGACGTCCAAATAACCATCTAGTGTATAGCCTACTGGATTTATATAATGATAACCATCTAGTGTATAGCCTACTGTATTTATATAATGATAACCATCTGGTTTATAGCCTACTGTATTTATATAATTATAACCATCTAGTCTATAGCCTACTACAGTTATATAATGATAACCATCTAGTGTATAGCCTACTGGATTTATATAATGATAACCATCTAGCGTTTCAGTGTTGTATTTGTTTTAGTGTTGTATTGACACTGTTTGTACGCAACAGCCTGCATACCCAAGACGAATTTCCCATTTTTGGGACAATAAACTACTACTACTACTACTACTATAGCCTACTACATTTATATAATGATAAGCATATAGTCTATAACCACATCTATCAACGTCACCGATGAAGACCAAATACCTCCTATCATAAAATATAAGTTAAGGATGCAATTAACAACATGAAAAATTACAAAAGTCCAGGATTAGACAACATCCATTCAGAGTACCTCAAAGCAGGAGGAGAACCACTAATCAACGCACACATTCTGTTCAACTGTATAGTAATAACCAAGGAGATTCCCCAATCCTTCAAAGAAGCCCTAATTGTTGTCATCTACACAAAGAAATGTAGACTTGAATGTGAGAACTACCGGCCCATCAGTCTCCTGAGCCACATCCACAAACTCTTTATCAGCATCATTGCAGCCCATATGAAAAGCGACTTATATGCATCACTCCCTGAAACTCAAGCAGCTTACCGCCCTGGAAGAGGAACCATAGACCAAATTTTTGCATTAGAACAAATTATTGAAAAATCAATTGAATTCAACAAACCTGTCTTCATTGCATTCATAGACTTCACAAAAGCCTTTGACAGCAAAAAACTCAACAACCTATGAAAAGAACTTGAGAAGACTAACCTAAACAAGAGATATTTCAACCTGCTAAAACTAACTTACAATGACTCAACAGCTGCTATCAAAACAGACATTGGTGTGTCTAGACCAAAGTCCTAAAAGGAGTAAAACAAGGAGATATCCTCTCCGCCATACTATTCTGTATAGTCATAACCTCAGTTAGAGCAAAAGCAGAAAGTGAATGCAACTCAAAATTCTCAATAGGAGGCCACTTTATATCCAATCTAAGCTATGCTGACGACATAGACGCCATAAGCAGCTCTCAAAACGACCTACAGAACTTCCTAAACTCCCTAGCAAAACACGGCACTCAAGTAGGCCTCTCAATTAATGTATCCAAAACAGAATGCATGACAACCAACAAAATCAACCAAACCCTCCATATCTCTATTGATGACAAGCCATTACGACAAGTCACAGAATTAATGTACCTTGGCCACAAATTGTCAGCCTCAAATGACGGATCCGCAGCCGTAGAATAGAATAGCGCTAGGCTGGGCAGCCTTTGGAAAAAACGAACAACTCCTTACATCAAAACGAGTCCCGCTCCACATCAAAACCAAAATCTACAATACATTCATCCTACCTGTAGTATTATACGGCCTTGAATGTGTAAACTGGATGACAAAGTTGAGCAGTATAATCAAAACATTCCAAAACCACATCATGCGATGGATGACAGGACACCGCCTTCTCGACCACATTGAAATAAAAGAACTGCACAGAGTAACGTCACCCATACCAATAATGGCAATAATCAAAAGCAGAACCCTTAAACTCTACGGACAGATCAAGCGATCCAAAAAAGGACTGACAAAACTCTGCCTTGAAGGACAAGTGGCCGGAAAGAGAAGCAGAGGAAGACAACCCAAAAGATGGCGTGACAACATCTATGAATGGTCAGGGCTTGACCTGCCAAACCTCAACAGAATGACACTGTATTTATAGTCTACTGTATTTATATAATGATAACCATCTGGTGAATAGCCTACTGTATTTATATAATGATAAACATCTAGTGTATAGCCTACTGTATTTATATAATGATAACCCTCTAGTGAATAGCCTACTGTATTTATATAATTATAAACATCTAGTGTATAGCCTACTGTATTTATATAATGATAACCCTCTAGTGAATAGCCTGCTGTATTTCTATAATTATAAACATCTAGTGTATAGCCTACTGTATTTAGATAATGATAACCATCTAGTGTATAGCCTAATGCATTTATATAATGATAACCATCTAGTTCCTACTGTATTTATATAATGAGAACCATCTAGTGTACAGCCTACTACATTTATATAATGATAACCATCTAGTATATAGCCTACTATATTTATAGGCCAAACTGATAGGCCAGGGGTCTACTGGGGGTGTAATCCACAGTCGCTAATCCCTGCGATTACAGAGAGGCCTGCATCTGGCACTACATCCGCCCTGGGGTCCCTGCAGCCAACCTGCCACGGTGTGTGTGTGTGAGCGTGATCTTATTTCTGTGTGCATGCCAGTAGTCTCGCACATATCCTTTTCATTTTAGATTGGACCAGTCACCTTACTATCATTTTAGATTAGACTTTATTTATTTTATGCAGCACCACAACCATCTGGGCAGCAAATCTGCTCCAATCTGATTTTACCTCTATATCTCACACACACACACACACAGTCAGACACACACACACACACACTTTGTCTAATCTCTCGTGAGAATTCTTGTGAGAGACTCGCTGCCATCAAAATCCAAAGCTCAAACCTTTGGTGTTATTTTATTTCAGAATCAGAATCATCATTATAACCATTGTCAATGAACAAGTCACAGAGTAGGAATTACTTTTGCTATTTGTGCAAAGGAAACAGTGCAAAGATCAAAGAACCAGAAAAACAAAAAGGGTATGCAACAATAAATTCTTAGTGCAGCATCAGTTTGACGTATGACTTAATCTTTGGAGTCACCCCAGCCACTAGATATCTTTTTCCCTACATGGATTCTTCATGTTTTAAACAGTCTTAGAAATCACTTCAAATCTATCTCATAGACATGTAACACACACACTCGTACATGTTATTTAATGCGGGATTTCGGAGGGCCGCGTCATACAGACAAACAGCTGTACCTGTGCTTTCTCGTGTCATAGATACACACAAACACAAACATTTGCGTGTACATACGTGTGTGTAACATTTCCAGATTGTATTTTATTTAAATAGACCCAACTTGCTATATTAGTTTTTGTAATTAGTTTAAATAATTCGACACAGTTCCACGCTAATACTGGAACTGTGGAGCGATAATGTGTATAGATGATGTCAACGGAATATTTTTGCTGCATAAAGAGTCCTAGATATGCTGTCTGGTATCTACATCACTAAATTGTTACGGATATTTGGGAATATCCAGTACCCATTTTGGTGAGATCAAAAAGGAGGAGACAGACACTCAGTTGAATGGGTTTGTGTAGACAAGTTTGCGTGCCCAAAACAGGAGGCTGACATTTTGTCCCACAACGCACATCGGTTTTAAATCCTTAGTACACCTCGCAATCTCGATTTTTACTGAAATACAGTCAAAATCCGACCTGAAGTTAGTCCCCGATGCGGTCACATGCTCTTTTGGACCAATGGGATGGCTGCTTGCACTAGTAACTCCGACAAAAATTAGTAAATGGAGACGTTTGTGGGACACAGATCCGCACTAGAATATTTGGAAGCGGAATAGCACAGTGCAAGTTACCACCATCCTTTTTGAATAACGCGGTACGTGTGCGCTCCCACTGAATAGACATGTTGGCACCGGTTCAGCCTAGTAATTTAACCGGAACTACCCACCGAAATCTTCTATAGAGATGGACACTACTACTCTGACAATCAATCGATTTAAACATTAACTGTTTTCTGGGAGGACCTCAAAATGCCCACTTTAGGCAAATATTGTAAAGCAGTAATACGGAATATAGTTTTGAATGGTCAACCATGACTTCCCCCATACCCACTATAAACACAGAAAATCTTTTAAAATATGAAATTCACTTCAACTTTAAGCATCTGCCATTTTGGTCACGCATGTTAAGTGATTGTCTTTAGTTATGTTATACAGTCCTGACATGTCTACAGGTGCTCCTGCTGACTAAACAACAGAGATGTGACCAAGTCCCTCTTTCAAGTCTCAAGTCCTTCTTGGTCAAGTCAAGTCAAGTCCCAAGTCAACTCCAAGTCAAGTCCTCATTAACATGCTGTAATTTTAACTCCAGAATCTGATTTTAATAAAGTAGCAAAAAGAAAATCAAACGAGGCTATTATAAAAGCTAAACTATTGCTTGCATTTGACTTTATTAAAATCAGATTCTGGAGCTAAAATTACAGCATGTTAATGATGACTTGACTTGGAGTTGACTTGGGACTTGACTTGACTTGCCCAAGAAGGACTTGAGACTTGAAAGAGGGACTTGGTCACATCTCTGCTAAACAATGAATCTTCATCAGGTCCTTCACCTGCGCAGAGCGACTCAACTTGATTAACATTGTTGTTAAATGTTAACTTACATTGATAAACAATGAGGGGATTGCATAATTGCCTTATCCATGTGTCTCTGCTTGTTGCAGAGATATGTGGGCCCCGGAAGAAAAGGGAGCATCCATGGCATTGGTGTGTGTTTAATATACATTAGTCAGTTCAATTAAGTCACAATTTCTATCATCTGCACTGTACAGTCTCTGGGGTTGCTGCTCATGATCCTTCCAAAGCCCTGACTCACTAATTGTTTTTTTATAAAATATCCGTTCAATGCTTGTGATCAGATTATGATTAAAACGGTGCAAACAAAAATTTTGGGTAAACTTTTTTGAAGGGGGGCCTCCAGCGACACCTTGCAGGGGCGCCCCCGGAGACTGAGTTACTTCACTGCGTGCGTGTGTGTGTGTGTGTGTGTGTGTGTGCGTGCCGTGCGTGTGCGTGCGCGCGTGAACTCACGTGAAAGCGAAATATAAACTCGTTGCGCCAACGAGGAAGCACGCAGCCGCGGACACGGGAATAAACGCTCCAGGTCTCGTCGCCTCATTATCTTCCCCCGAAACTCCCGCGACCCTCGGCTCCGGCATTGCGTCCTCGTCCCGGACGTCGGCACAGATGCTGACCGGACTAGTCATCATAACAACCTCGCAGCCTCTGCGCGCCGCGCATACTGTGTGACTGCGTGCGCGCCGCTCTCCCCAACGCAGACAACAAGTGATGTGATTGGTCCACTACCAAAGTAATTTCACACACACACTCTCGTCATTGAACGTTGTTGCAGTTGTTTATAGATTGTAGTATTGTACTGCACTGTATTATAGGTAATTTAAAACTACTATTGACCACTATATCTAGTATTTAATCAACAGTACATTCAATTACATTCACTATGCAGTATACAACTACACCTAATCATCAGCAGGTCTATAAACCACGCCTACAGGTGTACTACACACACAGCAAAGACACCACAAGTGTGGCAGAAATACTAAACCAACCAATGGACTCGATAGATAGATAGATAGATAGATAGATAGGGCCAACCTAAACTTTGGAAACAAGTTAAGAAAATACAAATACAGCCTGTTTATCTTTAAACACATCAGAAACAGAAAAAAAATCCCAATAACAATAACTGCAGCAATCACATTCTACCATGGCATGGCGTGCCATTATTAATCACTATTACACAATGACTATGCATACACATTTAGAGGTCGAAGAACCGCCGTAAGTTGGGGGAAGAATGGACGACAGGAAACCTCTAAGTTGCTCTTGCGATGATACACGTGGTCCTGTCTGTATGATGGCTCGATAATATAATATGTAGGGTCACTACACACAACCACCATCACTGTACCCTTGTTCATTTCACATTCGTTACACTCTCCCCTGTTTTTGAATCACACACATGTACACATTGCTCTTTCGGAAACTCAAACCCGGAGTACCTAATCAAGGTTCAAATGTCCAAGTCACGGCACCAATGTAACAAGGGTGAAGTTGCTGTATTCAAGTATACAAAGATAGTGATTTCTTCGACGGTAGTCGGCCGATTACCATAGAGTATAAATGTGTTTATATACACCGTCCTATTGCACAGACACTTAAGTCAGGGTGTCATTTAGCTCTCAGGTCCTGCTGCTCCTGCTGCATGCTGGGAACCCGACCTGCCTAGGCCATGTGCCTCTTATCCAATCATATTGCGTTGTGGGATTCTATTGCAGCAACCACCTGTTCATTTCACGCTCGCTACATATACACCATCACATCATCCATCAATTCTCTATATCCACCATCAATATTATACACCAAGTACATGAGAATGTAGAAGTTCACATTTCTGGGGAAATTTTATACACACGTGGGCACTCTGTCGGCTTAAGACGCAGGGGAATTCAGTGTTCCCTCTCTTTATGTTCTGCGTCTCGACGAATAAAGAGCTTCTTGCTAGAGGCTGTGTTCTTCCTTACACACCTACCTCTACAAGAAGATCAATCTCACCATCACATTCTGCCTCCTTCTCAAAGTGAACGTTATTCTGAAAACAAATATGACACACAGTGTTCAAACTTAACAATCTTTATGATTTTAAAGGTCTCCAGTCTCCACCAATGCTTTTGTTGTTTGTTAATATTTGCTTTACACAATTAAAATATATTTTTATATATTCCCTCTCTCTTTGTCTATGATGTTATCCATAGACTGTATCCCTTTGGCAAATATAGATAATGTGTTGGTATGTTTTGTGTGAATGTGTTATAATAAAGCTTCAGTGAGTAAAAACAACGCCGCTCACATTCCACTAGAAATGACATCGCCCTCTAGTGGCCCTGATATCACAGTGGGCTATTGTCAAGCGAGTAGATTATATTATTTTATCTTTACACTGAATCCCCTCCACCAACATCAGGTTCCAACGATTCTTTCAAATAGGCTAAAGATGAGGACAGTGATTAGCATATAGTTATAGAAAACCATATAGTTATAGAAATAAATACTCCTAAAAATAATTTGTTATTATACATGTGGCAACAGGGCGACATCAAAATGCTGTTGGTGTGTTAAAATTAAATTAAATTATAATATTACATTATATTATGAAGGTTTTTAAGAAACACAGGCATTGAGGGCTTGATCACGGTAGACGTTATTATTTACACTGTATTTTTGCATTTCTGTTTACATTGTTTTTATTACAATATTATGTCTGTAAGTGAATGTTAAATTCGCCATTACTTGTTATAACCACATTTGTGATTTGTAGTATATTTCAATACATTGTTTGAATATTCAGTTATAGTTAGTTATGTGTATTTCTAAGTATTTCAGATTTGAGCTTGTTTGGAGTTTTAAAAATGTGCACCTGTTGTCAGGACCGGAATAGACAGGGACTCATAAGTGACTGTTCTAAGCAATCACTCAGATTGAAGAGGAAACGTCTCATTGACCACCCCGTCCACTAACCAGGTAAGGAACTTTCCATCCATCTACCTGTGGGTGTTGGTGATTAAGTACGATCATGATCCATACAGGCATGGGAGTCGCAGCCACGTGGCGCGACTCCATAGTGACTTGACGTCACTATGGAGAACGGGGATTGCCGTAATAATAATGAAGTATGACTATTATGTTACTTATAGGCTACAGAAATGCACCAAACTTCTTTCTTTCGTCATTTCCAACAACTCTGCAAAATTTAATCCAGATCTGTGCTCAACTTTCTCAGTTATCCAGGGTACAAACCAACGCGACCAAAAAAATAACCTGCTCTGTGGCTCCGTCCCGGCGCAGGTAACAACAAAAACAGCAACAATTGTTAGTGATGCATAGCCTTGAGGCCCAACTCAAAGACTATAATAAAACATATTAACAAAAGCCTACCTGCCATTTAGTAGTTTTATTTGCCTCCTCTAAGATCTTCAAACCCTGTCTCCACTATTTTATCAAATATATCCTGCAGAGATGGGGTGGTCATATCTTAGTCCGAAGTTGTTTCTTAGGAGAGCCTCATTGAGAGAGAGTTCAGCCCAGTTTTCTAGGGTTCAGTCCGGGTAGTCAGGATGCTTCAGAACTTACAAAATCCCCTACACACTGAATGTAAACGAAGCTAATAAACAGCTTTGAACAAATAAAAAAGAGACAGCACGTGTATGTGACACTGTGATAGGTTAAATGTCTTTACACCTTTTCCCTATTAGTTTGCGCCTGAATTTTAATAATTTCTTAGAACCCAACAGACCAATTGGGCTGTGGGAAAATTGGGCTGTGGGACGATTGGGCTGAATTCAAAGCAAAAACAAAAAGTTTTAGTAATGTGGGACCAATGGGCCGTGGGAACATAGAGGACTGCAGAACACTGCAGACCTGCCCCTCCATTGCACATACTACCGATCCCATACAGTTGTATGCAAAGCTATTAGCAAAAGCATTCCCTGACAAGAGTAGACTAATCACTTAACAAAACAAAACAGAAGAAATGTATCAAAGACACTTGGATGGCATCCTGTTTTCTAACTTCTAACCCAGACAAGACTGAAGTGGTGTTTCATGGTGCAAAACACATCAGGGCCAGAGAGCAGAATAAAATAATAGCTTTTTATAGCGCGATGGCAATGTCCGGTAAACATCAGCTCTATATTCCCATAAATGCGCTCTAGGGTGGCGTGCTCAGACGTGTGGATGTTCTGGTATATGCTCCGTCCAGGCGCTTCTGTTGGCTTTTGCCAAGTGTCCACGTTTCTGCACCGTAGAGGAGAATGGGCTCGATTAGCGTTTTAAAGACTTTAGTTTTATTGGCAAGGGTCGAATGCCATATTTTATCCAGCTTATTACAAGCTAACCATGCAAGGGTTTTCGGGTCTTCGCGTCTTTTTCAGAAGCCATTATGAAGGACCCGAGATACTTGAAGTCTTGAACTTGGTTGATTTTGTTACCGGCAGAAGATTGAAAACTGCAGTTTTGTGTTGAGGAGATCACTTCGGTTTTACCTTCGTTGCAATGGAGACCTACTAGGCTTGCTGCTTTTTCCAGAGAGTGAAGGAGGGATTCAGCGTTAGCAACAAGATCTGAGACCAGAGCAATGTCGTCAGCAAAATCGAGGTCAGTGATGTATATGGCAGGCTGCCTTCTGCTGTGTTGTGGATGAAGTTGTAGGCCCTTGTCATTTATTGTGTCCAGGGAGAGGCGCAGTACATATGAAGAAATCTGTTTCACCATCAGGGGTGAGAACAGTAGCTTGGGTGTCAGTATTAAGTGCATTGATGGCTGTGATTATAGATAGTGGAATTCCGTATAAGGGAAGGATGTTAAACATAGCTTCACGGTGTCAAAAAAAAAAGTCAAAAGCTTTTCTGAAGTCGACAAAGCACATTGTGAAGTCTCTGACGAGCCTTTTAATTTCTTCTATTATGCGGCGTAGGGCCAATATCTGAGAGATGGTGGATCGTCCCCTTCTGAAGCCATTCTGGTTGTTGCGTAGCAGCGGGTCTACGAGGCAGTTCAGTAAGAGCTTATTGTAAATCTTGGCTGCGATCGGTATCAGGGAAATTCCTAGGTAGTGAGGGGCAGGGTCAGGGGTCCTTTTTGGGGAATAGGCACAATACCAGATGTAGGGCAGTGAAGGTGTGATTACAGAACCTGAGCAGCAGGCCGTGGAAGAGTGGGTCTTTCCAGATGAGACTAGGGATGTTATCAAGACCGGGAGACGTGTTGGAGCGTTTCCGTTGCTTCGCGCAGCTCATGTATTGTAAAAGGTAAAAGTGCTAATGTCTAGCAGCTTAGCAATCTGGATAGCAGGCAAGGGTCTAGTTCCTGGGTGTTGACCCTAGTAGGTTTGAGAAGTGGGACAACTAGCTTCCTTTGCTTTTTTCAGCAGATTCTCCTTTAATGTGGATCGGTGGTTTACTTCTTTGTCCGGCAATGTCGTTAATAATGGGCCAGACTGCTACATGCTGGTTAGATGAACTGAAGTATCTAACTCAATCAAGTTTCTTTTCTACGTGTTCTGTTTCCGCATTGATCTATGCTTCAACAAGTTTGACTTGGGCTTCTCTCAACTTTCTGGCAGAAGTTTGTGTTGGCTTACATTGATGACTAGTAGTGGCAACATTCATCGCCTTTCGAGCTTTTTGGGCTTGGGCATAGGTGCTAAGAGGCTTATCCTTCTCTTTTTGGGAAACTTGGCTAGAGCGACATCTTGAGTAGCTAAGATGAGATTGTTATAGGATGTCTTGATGTCATCAGTGGGTTGGGAGCGTGCATTGTAGCGATTTCAGACTTCCAGAGTAAATGCTGACGAAACCTCTGGGGTGATGCCTACATATTTCCAGTCAATGCCCGTCATAGGATTGAACTTTGGCTTCTCTTCACTTGAGAAGGAGGAATAGGCCTGGCAGTTCATGACGCTGTTTTTCCATTTTTTGCGGACAAGTATGTAATCTATTTGGGAACGCTTTCCCGTAGGACGTTGAAATGTCCACAGTTTATTCTGGCCCTATTTGTGTATTGAAGTCTCCTGTGACGACCAGGAGGTTGTGAGGCGGAATGTTGTTGGTGACATCTTTTAGGTCTTCATAGAAGTGATCTACGGTCGATTCATCGGTGACATTAGCCGGGCTATAGCATGCTATGATTGTATCTTGTGGATTGCCGTAGACGTCTGCCACTAGGATACGTGGAGATATCTTCTCAACAGATTTTGTTCGGCAGCACGTGCGGAAAGCAAAAGGCCCATACCGCCGATTGTGGCGCCTTGTAAATTTTGCCATGCTGATGTTGTAATAAGATGGTGGCCGTCATTAATTTTACAATCGATTTCGATGTCTGGATGGAATATTCGGTGCTCCTGAAAGCTCAAAATGTCAACATTATAGTTTCTGGCACAGTTGACAAGCTCTAGTAGCCTGCTTTCTTTAGACAGGGTGCAGGCATTAAATGTGCTAAAGATGGTATGCGTCTTACATTTCAATAAGTGCGTTGGTCCTTTCCTGTTTCTATCGCAGGATACCCGTCCTTTCGGCTTGAGGGTTTTCTGGTCATTATTACCCGAGGGTACGTCAACGGAGAGAGGGTCATGTGTAGCAGGGACTGGAACCCTGGTGTGGTTTTTTTGTCGTCATTTGCATCCTTTTGTTTGCTGGGTCGAAATGCGGTTCAGAGTTCCTTCTCCAAGGGAACTTGCCTAGCTTGACCTAACCTGACCTAGTAGATTGGCACAGACAAGGTGGATCACAGACTTCAGCTAACTCGCCCACAACCCCCCATCCTATCACGACGACAACCCCCCAACAATTCTCCCTTCCCCTGACGGGAAGCACAACCCATGAGACTTAAGCACAACCCCTATTAAATATGATTTGAGAATCATCTTATGCCTTTTTGGCCATGTTTGTGTACACCACCGCCAACTCGGAAGTCCACATACACACGTTTTGGCACATACAGCTGGTAACAGGCATTTCTTTCGTAAACTGCAGACTGGGCCAAATGTTTACCAGACGTGAATTTGACAACATCATTACCAAGAAGTTCCCCAACATGATCCTGAATTCCTGACACAGTACAGTGGGTCTCTCGCCACTCAACTGTCCTGTCTTCATGATTGACGCCAGGAGCTGGTTTGGCCTGGTTAATCAACTGCAGTCAGAGGTGGTATCAAAGGGTAGTTTGCAGTTGCTATAGCCACTCCTAGATCCTTTTAGGCAACTGCTAAGTAGCCCCAAGGATCAGACTATTAATGATGGAATTGTTGTGTTAAATAATTAATAGAAATTGTGATCATTTCATACAATTAT
Source organism: Bregmaceros cantori (assembly GCA_900302395.1). Lineage (NCBI taxonomy): Eukaryota > Metazoa > Chordata > Actinopteri > Gadiformes > Bregmacerotidae > Bregmaceros > Bregmaceros cantori. The sequence continues at coordinate 1,188 of OMKY01230623.1, read as the reverse complement.
TCATGGATTTTGTTTTAAATATTAAGTAAAATTAAAAATGATAGAGAAGAAATGAGCGTCTTTCTCCTTTTCATATGACAAATTACTCTGGGCCGCCCTCTAGTGGTGCTCTCCACGCATAGCTATGAAGTGTAGGAGTATTTTCTAAAAAAGTAATCCAAAGATATCCGTTGCTAACCCTGGATATATGTGTTTTTATGTATTTGGCATGGTGTTGACAGGCTGTTGCGTGCTGGTTGATAGGAGTCTCCTCGTGTTGTATTTTTCATGTGCATTTCATTATTTTGCTGCTGCTTCACCATTTTGAAGACCCTGGCCTTTACCATTTTAAGCAACTCCTAAGCTGTACTGAAAATATTCTAGCTCGGCCGCTGATGGTGCTCCGTGAGGCCACAGGCAGTGGTGAGTTTGAAGCAGGTCTTTTCTCTGGTAGCATGACCTGCTCCAAAACCTGACCATGAAGAGAGTTTAAGAGAAACACAGCACGCATGGTTGCTCTTCAAGATCACTGATTCGCTAATTTCATTATCGATCAAAGAGGGAATCAGCCTCAGACAGATTATCCAACCAAACTCAAACTGTGTTTATTTATGTAGCACCTTTCATGGAGAGCAACAAAAAGTGCTTTACAGAAACATAACATTGAACAACATCACCCACAGTTTCTCAACACAAGCAAACAGCCACATACACACACACACAACATTCTGGTTATAAGCCAGATCAAGGGGATGTGTCTTGATTTTACATTTCCCCTGGTGTACCCAGCAAAAGCGACAAGCTTTCCGTCAAGAGCCAGAGAGAGATCAGGAAACTGAGACAATACCCACTCCTGTCCCTGTGTCTGTCAGGGCTGTTTCGGTACACCAGAGCAGCTGCACAGGCCGAAACATGCCTGAATCAATAATAGTGTTGGAGAGGGGCTCCGCAGCTACCCGGCAGTGGGGAATATTCAGGGCCTTCTAGGCCTTCTGAGAAGGCCTAGAAAATTGAGGAAAAAAAAGTTATTATATTTAAATATGTGTAATTATAATTACAATAGGTATTTAAGTAACTGTCTCATTTAATTGAATACATCATGATACATTAATACATCGTCTATGTTCTAGAATTGGTTCCTTGTCAAGTTCACATCAGCAATGAAAGGGTTAATATACTCTGAAACATGTTATCCACTCAGAATCGTCA
>OMKY01230620.1:0-11161 GCA_900302395.1 Bregmaceros cantori | reverse complement strand
TAGCTCTCTGCTAAGCTCGCTGCCTGTAATGCCAAAGTCTTGTGGTTCGATTCCCCTTAGAAACACTTTATTGGTGGTATTTTTTTTTTTACATGCAAACTGCGTATTTAATGTTGATGTTTTTTTGGGCACATAATGTTATTGTTGTCATGGTCTATTTGTTAACATCCTAGTCATTCTTAAATGACTGCTGTTCACTTTCAACTCATTGCACATTTTTCACCGCAATTACTCTTTTTTTGGCAGTGAGGGCTGGGGTGAAGGCCCAGCTGTAAAGTTCACGGTTCGCCACTGCTATATAATATGTTGGGGCGAACCCACAATGACGCTACAGAGACCCGCTGGTAGCGCTCTACAGCCAAGCTCTCGTTGCGCGCAGCGGATTCGACTGAGGAATAGTCGGCAAGCTGACGGACGCGGTTTTACAAGCAGTCAAGTGAGCCGAAAACAGTCAGCTCACTCGACTGCCTGCGACTTGGCTTGTGTAATAGTCGAAAACGAGGTTGAACAATATTGTTCAACACGATGCATGAAGATATGAAGAATGAAGAATATTTGGGTCCGCATTGGCCGAGTGGTTATGCACACCGCACCTAACGCGACCCCATTCATGTTAGTGGCGCTGTGTCTACCGCAGCGTCCGCAGTGTCGCGAGTTTGACTACGCTCGTCGACTTGTCTGCAATGTCTATCCCCGATCTCTTCAACCCAGTTTCCGACTAATCCTATCCAATAAAGATGGAAAAACAGCGCTGACACCGGAAAAAAAATAACTTTAAAAAAAGAAAAGAAAGAATGAAGAATATTTTTAAACTTGTTCCAATTGTTTACAAGTTGAGAGACAGCTTCTCAGCGACCCGACTATGTTTGTAGCAGTGCCCAGGATGCGGTGTGTCATTCAGAACGAACTGTTCCGAAAGAACGAGGGTTGGGTGACCGAAACAATGACAAATATTCACATTAATATTGTGCTGATTCCTTAACTGCATGAAGTACAGTATTGATTATTTTAATTAAACCCCACTGACAGTGCATGGACGAGAGGATATTGTATTGATTCAAAATGACTTGAAACATTGAACTGAGTGGCGAAACTGCCATAATTCTGCCACCGTCGCAGAAAAACCCTCTTCCTTTGAATCTCTCACATACTCGGCTGCTCAAATTCTGTATATTTTTTTTCTATTAACCTAACCTTCATAATATTAATATTGAATCATCCAAAATACATAGTGTTGTTTTTTTTTTTCACTGCCGCGAGGGGTGGTGGTGGAATGGGCGGGGGTGATCACGATCATATTGTATATCGTGCTATTTTGGGCGTGACTTATCGTGAATTGCGATGTCAATATCGTCCCAGCCCTATCCACGACACATTGGGTCCAGTGTCTTGTCCAAGAACACTCTGGCACTAAGACTGTCAGAGCCAGGATTCACCAAACTTTAGGTCTTCAAACCCTCTACCAACTGAGCTACAGCCATCCCCAGACCCAGATTATACTGACTGATTCGTTCGTATGATCACAGAAACTTCCCGCTGTGCGAGTCAGGGAGGGAGCGGGGGGGCAGAGGTAATACACCATCTGTGTGACTCCTTAATGGTTCTGTTTGCATGACGTGTGTGTGCTGAAGACGTTGTAAATGAGCACTAACTTGGCAGACAGCGCAGCACACGTTGTCCTTCAATCACGCATCCAACCATTAAAGGATGGTTAGCATCCAAGCTGCTACTGCTGCTACTGTAACATTGTCAGTTCTATCCGAGTACGGTTCAGCTAGCTTCAGTTAGATTTAGGGTGGATTGCCCTAAAGTGGGCCACTGCCTAATGTGGGACACAAGTTCCAGGGGCTCTTCACTGTTACACCTTAGGGCAACTGACTATCCCAAATTAGGAAGCTCCAAAAAAGTTCCCACATTAGGGCAATCCACCCTATTTGAAATTTGAAATATCTGCATTCCCTAATATCCCTCTATATATGTGATACAAACCCATATATTCATATTTAAGTATTTAACTACATGTGCTGATCTGTCGTGCAAAAGTCACGCAGTTGAAGCATTTAGGTGTAGCTTCACGCAAATATTGCATATGGCCCTGGTTTCAGGCATTCACTATTCTGAAGTTTTGCCTGGAACTCTAAAAAGCAACATGCTGCGAACACACTACACACTTGCTGAAGAAGAGAGTCTTATCTTATCATTTTATATAAGATCTAATCAGTATGTAAGCTTTGGGACTTGAATTTATTTAAAAAAAAAATTAATGTTTTTTCCAGCCCATTCAGGCTGTTTTTCCCAAGGTTTATTTATTAGGGTTAACGGAAACAGGACAAGATGGGGGCAGACATGCGGGAAATACGTCGGTGGCGAGATTCGAACCACCGACTCACCGTGCCATTGAGGCGTATGCATGCTTTCTAGTGCTCTGCCTAACCGACTGAGCTACTGGGCAGCACGGGGTATATTATTTTTGATTGTGGAAACAGTCATGCACAGTGGGTTACACAGAAGCAGGTACTAACATTCTTAGTACTCGTCGTCAGGGTCAAAGTTAGGTACTGTGAGAGTGTTCAATGATGCACTCACCCTCATGCTTTTTTTTGAGCAAATGAGATTTTTTTATTTTCATGTCTTTGAAAAAATTGATGAATAATTAGGAGTTTTGTTTTCAAGCAAAATCGTACAGCCCTATTGTATATGCAACATGGCAAATAAAGCTGATTCAGATTCTAAAGCAAAGACAAAAAACTAGCCCAGACCTCATTTGATTGATTGATTGATTGATCCTTTATTTGATCCTTTGCAGGAAATTACAGAGTCACCAATCCAGTTTAAAAACAACAAAACAACACAGCATACACAACATAAAACACACACTATTCCTCCCAGGATATACTATTCAAATTCAAATTAAATAGAAAGGACACTGTGACAAGATTGTTTCATCACAACAATACACACAAAAGTCTCATTGTTCCTAAGTGGTGTCGCCATCATGAAATTACTCCATTCATTGGAAGCTGATTCTCAACAGCCTCAAGTGGCGCTGGGCCGCTCCCCTGATTGCTTGATTAGCTGTTGATGAGCTCCCAGCGAGATATTTAAAAAACACTATTTAGGTTAGCTATAACGCCTTATATCACCATTTGTTTCTTTATTTCATCGGATCAGGACTCGTGATTTTTTTGGCTGGTCAGGATCGAAGAAATAGGGTTCTGATGCGAGGAAGCGGGGTCGGCCGGTGTAACGAGGGCGAAATGCAATCGAGTATACACACACAGTGAACACTTCGACCCCAATAGGCTGCACAGCCGATTGCCATAGGACAACCAATTGTTTATATACACCGTCATAGCGCACACTTTTTGGTCTGGGTGTCACTTTCCCAAGGCAACTCCCTGTTGCTATGCTACTGTTGCATGCTGGGAACTCCACCCGGCCACGTCATGTGCTCTCTCATCCAATCCAATCGCAGTAACCGCTTTGTTCATTTAACTTTCACTACAATGGCACCCCACACATCATGTTAGGTTTGGGCAATATCCACATTTCCATATCGTAATATTGTGAATTGAAAATATTGTGATATCCGATAATATTGCCTCACAAAAGAAAAGTTAGGACATGTATGGTCTATGCTTGTCCAGACTGAAACTTCAAACGTCTTTTCAGTGTACGTTTAAAGACCAAAAAAATGCACATATTTATTCTGTTCTGTATGGAATTTACTAGAAAATATAAAACATTCAGAATTGGTGGGCTAGTGAAATATCGGTCACTGTATAAAACCTTTCAAAGAGCGACTGATGATAATCCTGATATTGTATTAGACGGCAGTATTAAGTATATCACAATATTCAATATTATTCTTATAATGTCCAAGCCTACGTCACATGCTTGCTGAATCCCAGTTCTTTGATTTATGAATGCATTTCCCGGAAAGCTGACTTTGGTATCAATTCAACTCAACACAAATAGTTGAGTTCGGCCACTCGACACACAAACACACACACACAAATGCACACAAATCAATAATACAAATTGTGTCGCTGTTTGCAATTTCTGTATATTGACCTGTGTTTGTGTTTCTTTGCTGACACACCCCCTCCCTCCCCACACATACACACACACACACACACACACCCTGTAACACACATCGAAATCCAAAAATCACCCCAACAGCTCATAACCAAACACACAATCTGATGAGCAAATAATTGATGTGGTGTTAATGTGTACACAGAGGAGGGGAGTGTTCAGTGTACTGTGCATGTCAGCGTTCTAACAGGCAGCCACTAAATAATCACTGTTTAATGGTGCAACTTCCCCCGGCATGCATTCATCAGCACATCCACCCCGGGGCCGCACCCCGTTCCTTCCACAATCTATAATATCACTACTTACACCGGTGTCACAATGCCACCTGCCCCAGTCGAGCCTGGACAAACACGCTCTCACACACATGCATAGATAAAGCATGCAAGCTACTGAACTCTGTCAGGAGAACCAGCCACTTCACAGATTGTACTAAAAGTGTGTGACTGTGTCGAGCGTAGGCGTCAGGACGCTGGTCAGTAGAGCTCCACTGTTGTTCGAATACTCTACACCAGTGTTGGGCAAGTTCACTTTCAGCGTGGACTTCTTCAAATTTCAGTTCAGTCCTTGTAAACTTAATTTGTTCATTCACCATTCATAGGTCATCATTTTGAACTATGAACAGGTGGTTCCTCAAAATTAACTTTTTAGTTATTTGATTTTCTTCTTTTTTTAACGTTGCTCTGAGCTATAATTTGTTAACAATATTGAAAGTATACGAGCAGAACAAAAGACAATATTTAACTGTTTTAATATTTTGTTAGATTTGGCTGGGCTGGGTTAGAATCTTTGCTTAATTGCTGTGTCTTTGCTCGGAAGTCTTTTGAAATCCGATTTGAACAAATTTTGAACGAAAGTACAGCTCCGTTCAATAACCTCAAAAAAAGAGTGCATTCACAATTATATGTTCATCAAGCATAATTTAACGTCTTGTTCACGTTCGCCTAAAAGGAGTTCATGAACTATCGTTCTTTGAACATGTTCGGGTGTAACACTGCTCTACACTATTCTACTTTGCTCTACTCGGAGAATTCAAAGACTGAAAACCTCCGACCTTTAAACGCAATCTTGATGACGTCAAAGACATGAACAAGCAGGGCCAGTTCCGACAAGAATTGGCTCATGAAATGCTGTGTATAATTTTGGTCTCGTTATTGATAATCATTGTGATAATCAGTGTGAGCAGCGAGTAGAGTGGTCTTAAAAAAAGATATGAAAATTACAGCTGCTGGTGCCCCTAGTTCTGCCAACAGAGGAGACACTGAGAGACAATTTTACTACACTTGTAGGATGGATGAATTGGAGTTGGAATCTGGTTGACAGGGTTGAAATATGGCAGATGATCTAAGAATATAAAATATATATATATATATATATATATAATTAGTATTATTTATTTATTTTTTATTTATAGTCTTACATTGTGAGGTCCACTATAATTATTATTATTAATACAAAAATGAAAAATGACACTCTGGTATGGAGACTGGCAGGGCTGGGGTACGAAACACCAACCTTTCCATCGTCAATCGTCCTGTCGTTGGAATGGCCACTCTACCAACTGAGCTACAGCAAAACACTGCTCCTCGCAAAGTGATAATCTCAATATCGGGTGCTCTCTAGACTCTTGAAATACGAGTCTAGACTTAATCTTATTTGTTTTGAACATGTCGTGAGATTTGAGACTTTGTTTAGTTTGCAGCCTTGTTTAGGTATTTTGCCTTGTGAGGCGGTCGTCCGCGGACTGCACATGTCCGCGTGCATCGTCCACGGGCCGCTCTCTATCAGCGCCAGCTGTGCCTGGTCGGCGCAGCAGCGCATGGATTGGCTCCTGCTCCCTTCAAGAGGACTGCGTTGGCATTCGGTCGTCGCGGCGATAAAATCCTTTACCAGACCTCTCCTCTCCGGCTAACCCAAAGCCGGGTCCGTCATCAGCAACTTGACAACGAAGATAAGTGACTAGGAACTTTTTTGTACGAAACCCCTCCTACCTTGTGTCTGAAGACGCCAGCTTAAGAAATGTTCATCGAGACTCTCCGATATTGTTTATTTTATGTTCTTCTTTTTTGTTATTGTATTTCAATATTTCAACAGGCTGCCCTTGTGGAACCCAACCCTTCTCCTTGTTCTGCTTGGGTTCAAATTAGGAGATTCCACTGGGAATTCATAACATTTTGCTTTGATTTACATGTGCATGTCTTTAGTCTCAATGCAAAAAAACAAATAAAATATTGCAGTGTTTCAGAAAGTGGGAGAGAGCGAGAGAGATGGTACAACAGGGAGGAGGGGAGACACTTCATTCTCACCTGTTTTGGGATTGATAGAGAAGAAGTTTTGCGGGTTGCCGGCGCTGATGCGGTATGTCAGATCGCTGGCGGTGGCAGTGAGGTCGGGGTCCTGTGCCTCGACGCGGATCACGGATACGTCCCTGGGAGAGTTCTCCATGACAACCGGGTGGTAGATGGGGTCCGAGGTCAGCGGCGCATTGTCGTTCACATCTTCAACCTGAGGGGGCAAGAGTGAGGCAGATAAAAAAAGCACAATAAGGCAAAGGAAAAGAGAGGTAAGGAGAGAGACAGAGATGATAAAGAGAGTGCCGAGGAAGATAAAGATGTGATACTTGCAGTATGAATATTAAAAGGTACAATGGAAAGATAACTAAAATACCAAATCAAACTTTATTTAAATAGCACTTTTCATGCAGAGCAATTCAAAGCGCTTCACAGCAACACAGCAAAGCAAAACAACAAGAATAAAAGGAACACTTGACCCCCAACCTTCCCAACCCATTAAAGCCCACATACATATACAAGGACACACACACACACACACAGGCAATGGATGTGTCATTAAAATGATAGAAATGGCTTGGCACCGAGAGTAAATATTGAAACCTTATTGCAGATTGGCTGTATCAATATGACTGGAAATGTGTATCTGAATAGTCTTTATATTGAGATGGCTGTGTGGTTGTGTGGACGTGCGTGGGGGGGAGACTGAGACAAAAACACTAAAGAATATGTTTCATCTGTGACAATGAGATGAGAAAGCACTTTGTAAGTAACTACTGGCAATACAAAGGTCTGGAGTTGCCTTCTCGTACGACAAGCCAGTGAGCGGCATAGGGGGCTTGTGCATTGCCGCCGCAAGCTATTGAACTTGTATTCTTGTGATGGTTGTTGTGAATTATCCTGGACACAAAAGCTGTTGGCAAAAATGCAAGCAGGTTGTCTGGGATTCTCACAAAATGCCGCTTGTATGCGACGCGTGGCAAAACAATTGGCTGTTACACATTCCACACAAGTACTGAGAAGATACAAGGTGTATTGGATGCAGAACACACACACACACACACACAAGAAGGGTTAAGAAGGGTTGCATGTTAATAACTAGAGTTGATCGCCTGTTGGATTGTTCCCAAGTGGTGGCGTACAACAGCTATCTAAATTACACAAAAACTTTGCTTTCAAACTTTGTAACAACAAAGGCAAAATTGAAAACAGTTCAAGTCCAACAGTTGGAGTCTGGGTGAGTGCACGAGAGTCTGTTGGCAAGATTTGAGCGTTGCCGACACTTACGTGTTGTGAGGTGCTCATTATAATGCGTATACAGAAATGAAGGCCGACCAGTCTATGGTGGATTAAGCAGGTGCTCTGGAAGCCTTAAGGAAAAACTGCAAATGAAATATGGTCTTCCCGAATCTTAGCCAAGGCGATACATACTGATTACAGTTTTCAATGAGTAACTTGTAAATGTAACAGATTACTTTTAAACCCTGCCTCCATCATGGCACAACTAACTACAGACTAAGAATCGTATTACCCACTACTGTATCACTTTTGCAGGACCACATTTGGGCAGTTGGCCTTCTCCATCAAAGGGCCAAATCTTTGTAAGTCTATACCAACGGAGCTAAAACTAGAGACGGATAGCAATGTCTTTAAGAGAGGGGTGAAATCATGGCTGAAATCAAATCAAATTTGTACACATGCACAATAGTTTTGCCCCAATGCCTTGAAGGATCATGTCTGGGTTCTAAAAAATATGTTTTTATCGATAATGGTGTATATTTGCATTTCCTTTAGTAGTGATTTATTGTGTATGTTTTCATTGATGCTAGTTTTGAATTTCTTGTACATATATTTGTTTATAATGTTCCCACTCTTGGGTTCCAATTGGTATAGCCTCCTGTGGACAGGTGTTGAAAATGTTTCCTCCCCAACTGATGATATACTACACACACAAGCACATATATATTGGCTTAGAGTTGGACAGACAGAGAGACACGCACACACACGCACACACACACTCACACACAGCCTGTCTGCCAGGCATTTCTGTGTGACCTTTTCATTGAGAAATGAACGAGTTTGGAGTGCACAGCAAATGATATGAGACGTTGTCAGTAGCTTCACCTGCTCATACACCCTGCGGTCAAATAATAGCCTACATAAACAGCAATTACAACAGATGCACACGGTCTCATCTAGAAAAATCTAGTTTTTACCAGGAATGCTTCACTTTCCACAGCTCCGGATGAAAACGGAGCAGTGTAACCTATTACGACTAGGCGCTTTTCAAAAACCACAGAAAAAAAACCTTCATTTACACCTGATCAGTATTTCATGTTTTCATTTCACCGTCTCATATAGGTCTACTTATTCATTGCAATTTGCAACCTTATTTTCTTAACACAAGAAAACCATGCATTTTACAAGTTGCTGATGCTGTACTTTTCAACACAACAGCGTCCCCTAATTTCAGTTTAGTTTATCTGTATTATTCCTGTAGGGTGGATTGCCTTAATGTGGGTCCTTTTTGCAACTTCCTAATGTGGGACAGTCAGTTGCCTAATGGCTGACATTAAAATGTAGTGTTGAACAGTTGAACTTAATGTTAGACACATTACCACAGTTTGATATTACCATATTTTCACTGACGTTCATTAGTTTAGGGACTAGCCAGAGCCATTGACCCACATTAGGCAGTGGCCCACATTAAGGCAATCCACACTACATTTGAATACTGCATTGCTCCCCTTAGAGTAGATAAAGACATTAAATTAAAGAGCATTAAGGAGCTTGCAAATGTGACTTCGCATTGAAATCAAAAATCATGTTTGCCAAGATTTCCATAATTGTGTAATAGATGTTTTTCACCCTGTCAACTCTGCAGCCTTCCCGAAACATTCTACGGAAAACACATACTTACTGCAAAAGACATCTTTTTAGAGAGATTTTTGTGGACCTTCACACATTTCAAGTGTTAAAGGGTTTGGCGATGAAAGAGTTAATCACTTCTACATGGAGGTCTGTCAAGGCCAGTGTTGTGTTGTGTAATGCTTGTCCTCAAGCAATAAAGATGAAGTGTTTATTGTGTAGGAAGGAGAACTTGCCTCCTACCAATGTCGTATAATGATCTGCATGCTTTTGTGTGTGCTTTCTTACATATGCAATGGACAATCGCACATGCGTTTTCACCCAAACTCATTGAAGCTCAGCCAGAAATAACAAAGGTCTACAAGACTCTGTGTGTGTAGTGGTGTTTGTTTGTTTGTTTGTTTGTGTGTGTGAGTTAGGGCAAGGTGTTTCTTACGAGAATAAATATTCTCCTCATTGCACTGGCCTATGGGGAGGATCCTCAGAGTGCTCTCACCCAGAACAAGCCCCCAATATTTGCACACAATTTTTTTTGTGTTTTTTTTTACAGGGTCCATGGATATGAGTGAGTTTGTGGGGGTTGTGTGTGTGAGTGAGTGTGTGTTTGTGAGGATGTGTTATTATTGTGATGTGTCTGTGTGAGTGTTTGTGTGTCCTAATACGAGCAGGCCTACATTTGTGTAAGTATGAACGAGTAATAATTGTGTCTGTTCACATCTGTGTTTGTGTACCCCTATCAATTGCATGTGTGCATTTCTGTATGTGTGTGTGTGTGTGTCCGAGGTGGCTTTCACATCTAAAGATTCGGACTAGGACCCGCACCAGTCAGTGAAGCACAGCGTCAATTGCATTTGTAATTGATTCTGTCTGCGTTCCCACTCTTTTCAAAGCTGCGCACCTTCCTTTGGTTCCTTTTGAATCTGAAGGTGAGCGATAGATGGCACTGTTTTACAACTCGCTGTTAGCAACACAGGGAAGAAGTAGTTTGCAGGAAACCATGGACTAGAAATGGATAATTTTACCGAGCATCGAGACAAAAAAGGGGGCGGGGGACCTGGAATGTGCTCAAAAAGAATTCAGATTCTACTTAATTATAACTAATAATGATGAAAAATAAATAATAAAACAACCTTGTTCAGTTCCATTACCGTCCGACTCGGCTCATCCGACTAAATGCAGCCATCCCACTGGTCGAGAAGAACATGTGACTCGCGTGTCGCGTGAGTTCTACACAGAATGTAAACAAATCATAACGGATTTCCTGACATGTTGAAGCAGCAAAAACAACAGCAGACGAATTAAATTCATCCTGTTTATGTTAGTCAGACTGACATCAATCCTCTGAAAAACAGGAGTCTTGCTCAGTCCTCTATGGAATATACTGTATCTCGTCACGGCCATTTCTTTAGAATATATGCGGTGGGGTCGTCCCATGAGGTTCACTTGTTTTGATTTAGTCCGCGGTTAGTCAGTGTCCCGTGTTCTCAGCTGTTATGCTGCGCAGCTCGATTCGTAGAATCGCAATCGAGACCTAGCTTTTTGCTAGGACCTTTTGTGATTGTTTATTCCGCTTTTTGCCACGCACTTGAATTCCACCGCTTTCTCATCCAAGAATTAACTTAGGACTATTCTGAAAAATGTAAAAGTCTGAATTTAACATTGCTGGGGTGAATGTGCCGTGAGTGTGTTTGTGCGTATCTCTGAGTGATATGTTTATATATGTACATATGTATACTTGTGTATGTCCATATACACGTGAGTATGACTGTGTTTTCTGTATACGTTTATCTGCATGTCTGTGTGTGTGTGTGTGTGTGTGTGTGTGTGTGTGTGTGTGTGTGCGTGTTGTGTGTGTGCGTGTACAAAAAATGCATGCATTTCAGTAACAATTGCTTTAAGACTGCAAG
>OMKY01230619.1:0-12541 GCA_900302395.1 Bregmaceros cantori | reverse complement strand
GACATCTCATGTCTGAGGAATATAATTGACAATATTTGACCAAACTGAAACATACACTAAGATTTAACTTGTTCAGCACCAACAGTTTTAGCGCTAGAAAATATCTACCCTGGCGAGCCAGAACCAACGAATCGTCCATGCATCGTACGCTATTCCAACGATCACTGCGTCTGGTAAAACCAGGGTCGAAAGACGTGTCAAACAAATTGTGTTATCCAGTCACAGCAAAGTAGGTGGGACAAGCGGCGTGGAGGCGTGACAACCAAACTCTGCCCACGGCTCACGTCGCCCATACCAAACTCTGCCCATGTCTCAATTCAAATAATTCAATTGGTCAGCCCGTATATGGGCGACGTTTGCCTGATTTGCCCAGACTCAATGTACCGTCTAGCTGCATGCGATGCATGGACGTTTGTTGGTTCTGTTACGGTTAGGGTGAGGGTTTTGGAAGAACCCAAACAAAATAAGTGGATCGTCTTTTGGATTCACACTTTACATACAGTAGATGATACGCCAAAATTCATTTCGGACTGCAAAGGCTTTGGAATGCAGGCATGTAACCAACAACACAAATGCAAGTCTCTGATTGTGGCAGCCACATCTGCTCTGACCAATCCATGAGTTTCTCTCTACAACACCAATAACATGGTCTTAACCTGCAGTACTTTGAGCATGTGGAGGAAGCTACCTGGGCGGTGCAGGTGTCGAAGAGCACGGGGAAGCCCACAGCAGTGACTCTGTGCATTGGACCGGAAGGAGACCTGAACGGAGTGTCTCCTGGAGACTGTGCTGTCAAACTGGTCCAAGCCGGTAAGCTCAATGACCCTTAAGAATGGGGTACTTTATTTTATTTAGTCGCACATACATGTACAGTAAAATTCTTCCTTCAGATTCTGAGCCAGTGCCTTGGCCAGTGGCACTGACTGGAACTAGCATGGTGAGCCAGAAGCAATGCATCGTCCACGCATTGCACATCGCTAGGCGCTTGCATTGGGTCTGGGACAATCAGGGTCCCACCTACTGCGCCTCAAAGTGGCTCTGATTGGCCGGTTGTCAAACACCCGATAATCTGATTTGTTGGATTTGCTCAAAGCCAGACCGAATGTTCATTGTAGTCGCGTGCGATGGGTAGACGATTGTTGGTTCTGGCTTGCCAGGCTAGAGGAAACCACAGGGCGAACATGTAAAGTCCACACAGAAAGGGTTGGGATTTCAACCCAGGACCTTCTTGTTGTGAGGCAGCGGTTCTAACCACTACACCACCATGCTGCCCAGGGTTGAGTTAGAACCAGATCCAGAATCAAGTTTATTGCCATGGTCAATGAAGTTCACAGACTAGGATTTTTTCCTGGTAAACGGTTAAAGGTTCACATAGGTTCCTTTTTAGTTTAAACTAAAAACGTTGTGTAATACTTTTCAACAGTTTCAAGTGATGGCAATAACTGACTACATGCAATCTGATTATTCAACTCAACAGGTTTTTGTAAAGCGCCAAATTGCAACCAAAGTTGCCTCAAATTGACAGAATACTTTTAATTTCACAATAATGAGATTACAATAAATAGTAACTGTAGTTTATATTAAAATTGGACTACATTTTATAAAATATATGTAATCTCGACTACATTTACCAGAAATAGAGGATGTGTATAATCATTGTAAAAATCAAATCAAGTCTTGACAGAATAATAATAATTCATTGGAGATCAGATGGGATGCTTTCATATGATCTTCATACAGCAGCATTTTGCACTAAAACACAGTATCGTAGATCATGGGAAGGCATGAAATAGTTGATTTTATCATATTGCATTTAAAAGTAATCTATTAGAGAATGTTGTCCCTTATTTTGAAAAGAGGTAATGGAATTGCGTTACTGATCAAAAGTGTTGCTACACACCTGGGACTTTTATTAAAATTCAATAATTTCAACAATGTATAGCTAATTGATAACATGTGTATTTATCTATCTATATCTTTTTTTTTTTTAAATAAGAAGATATTGTTTTCGTGTTGAGTTAGCTTGTTGCTGCTACGTTAATGCATGGATTCTAGTAGTACTAGTAGTATTCCTTGTGGCGGTGTATACTAATAACATGTTTTCTGTGTCACATTCAGGTGTAGATTAGAGTCAAGGAAATGTGTTAATCTGTTTTAATGTGGCTTGTAGGAGCAGATATTGTGGGGGTAAACTGCCACTTCGATCCTCTCCATGCGGTGAAGACGGTGAAGCTGATGAAGGAGGGTGTGGAGCAGGCCGGACTGAAGGCTCATTACATGGTCCAACCTCTCGCCTTCCACACTCCAGACTGCAACCGCCAAGGCTTCATTGATCTGGCCGAGTTTCCCTTTGGTGAGCTGGTGTGTTCTTCATTGATTCATTGTGAGATTCACCCTGGTGGATCCAACAAACGCGACAAGCTTCCCGGCTAGAGCCAGAGAGAGGTCAAGAAACTGAAACCAGGCCTAGTCCTGATTCCGTGTCCGTCGGGGCTGTTGATACACCAGCGTAAATGCACGGGCCGATGCATATTTCAATGAATACCCAAAAGTGACATAGAGGGGTCTAGCAGGCTGGTAGCACTCCACTGCATGGCCGGAATTGTGTAATAATGTATGGGTCGCACCTGGCAGAGTTTCCCCTTTAGTGATTCATTGTAAGATTCTCCCTGGTGTACCCAGCAAAAGCGACAAGCTTCCCGGCTAGTGTGTTCTTCATTGATCTTGTCAATGAAGAACCTTTGGTGAGCTGGTACTCTGGTAGAGTTTCCTGTTTTCCTTTCATACGGAGGATTTTTTAAAACATTTTTATTGAACAGAGCGGTGTAGAGCTCTCTGCTGTATATTATTTTTTTATTTCGCTTGGTCTCCCTTCAGTAGTCCTAACTGAGAATCTTGGATGCATCCACTGCACACACAAAGTAATTAATGTAATTAACACAGTCATTAATAAGCACATGAATAAAACAAAAAAGCAAACATTACATAGTACATGAATCATAATATACGCATCATCATCATCATCATCATCATCAACATCATCATCATCATCACTACTATTCCCATAGTCTGGCATGACTGAAGACTTCTCAATCAGCTCTCTACATCTCTCTCTGTCCTCGTACTATGGCTGAAAGTTGGGGCACGACTGAAGACATCACAACCAGCTCTTTCCATCTCCCTCTGTCCTCGGCCTCTCATATGATGTCGCTCTGCCTGCAACTTGTCCACTCTTGGATGTTATCTTCCCATCGCTTTCTCTGTCTTCCTCTCCTCCTTCCACCTGGCACTGTGCCAGTATAATATACACAAGTTAATTGAATGCATAAAATGACATACCTAAAATTAACCATGTTATTTCACATCCCTTTCTTGGTCGGCAGCACTAGAACCCCGGGTGCTGACTCGGTGGGACATGCAGGCGTACGCTCGCGCCGCCTACGAGGCGGGGATCCGCTACATCGGAGGCTGCTGCGGTTTCCAGCCCTACCACACAAGGGCGCTGGCTGAGGAGTTGGCCAAGGAGAGGGGACTGTTGCCCGTCGGCTCTGAGAAACACGGCGACTGGGGGAGCGGACTGAAGATGCACACCAAGCCCTGGGTCCGAGCTAGGTAACCGCTTGAGTCTAGTCTTGAATATAACTTGGTATAACCTGCCTGCCGCTGTAAAGCAACAGCCCTATTGGTACTGTAAAAGGAAATAAGCTTTATTCCCATTATATTAATTTATAGTTATATGGTAATTAATTAATTGTGTAATCTTGAACTTGTACACTTCAACATGGGTGAACATGCATGCTCACTTGGAGAAATGGGTGAAATTGATCCTTTTTTTGCATCATATATTCACAACGCCGTAGGTTGTTGGATAAAAAAGTAAATGCATAGCGGCAACACATACCTACATAATCTGCTAGCCTGGCAACCCGGAACCCAAAAATCGCATGCGACTAGACGGTCCAATGGGTCTGAACCAACCAGGCAGACAAATTAGATTGGCAGGCCAATCAGTGCCCTGTTAAGACGGGCCATGTTCGGATCGAACCTCCATGCCACTACTGCGCTGTGATTTGAAAACGTCATTTGATTGACACTTTTTTCGAGCCTACTTAATCCAGTTGCGTGCGATGCGTGTACGATTCAGTTGTTCTGGCCTCTCAGGGGGGGTAATCTGCATGTGTTCCTACTGCCAACCTATTTCATACTGGAATGTTCCGTGGCATTGGCTCTCATGATCCTCTAGGGCTCGTCGAGACTACTGGGAGAAGCTTCAGCCTGCATCAGGGCGTCCATACTGTCCGTCTATGTCCACCCCTGATGGTTGGGGTGTCACCAAGGGCACCGCAGATCTCATGCAACACAAAGAAGCCACTACGCAGGAGGAGCTTCAAGTGTTGTTCAACAAGCCCAAGTAGTAATATCTCCTTTCGTGTGGATGTCCAACCCCATCCACTCCAAATCGTATGGCTGCCGTGCATGTTTGTTATTAATAAATGAGTACTGATGCCCCATACACCTGTTGTTCTGCATTCTGAATGCAACGGTATAAACTACTTCCGGTGTTTGAACGTCACCTCCGGTTTCATTTACCTGCTGTGTATTTGGCTATTTTTTCAACATGTGTATATGTTGGGAGCACACACCTACAGGGTTATTTAAAAATTGCGGTGGTAACTTGTGGTTTTGAGGCCCCATCTCTCTATATGTCTTTGCCTGCAACCTGTCCATTCAATCCAATAATAAATGTGCAAGTCACAGGACTCACGGTGTCAAGCATTCCCTAGCTTGGCTACGCCTCTGCAAGTGTACTATGTTCCCATAGCGTAGCCACACCGACCACCAGAACCAAAAATTCTGAGTAAAAGTGTAGGCTACAGTACGGTACAGTACAGTACTAGTAAAAAGTTGTCAGGCAACTTAATACTTCTGAAAGTACTTGAAAAATGTACCTATGTGCAGTACTTTCTTACGTACTTAGTATTTGTACTTTGTTAATGCCAGGTCTGGATATAAAAAACGTTTTTTTTTAAAATAATAATACAAAAAAGTGAAGAAAACACGCCTATCAATTCAGTCGAAATAATTGAAATAATATTAAATTAACAAGTTTCACATATGTATTAAAACAATTTTGAGTGATTTGTCATTTTTTTGGTGAACTCGAGTGTTCGACAAACTTTTCTGCAGACATCTCGTCGACACGTGCTGGATGTCCAGCGAGCTACAGCGTGACGTCACACGTTACAGAGCGAACACGTCACCGATTTGTCCCACGTGCGTGTGTTTACCATCTTCGTTTATTCAACATTCGGCGACAAGACGTGCGGAACTCAACTCAACACGCTTCATTTAGAAATAACGTTTTCTTTGAGAGGTTTAAAATGCTTACCGGACAACCGAACTAACTGTCCATGTCCAACTGGCATGTCCAGATTGAAACCATGTCCAGGGCGCAATGCCAGGCACGTGACGTTTCTATATAAACAGCCACGGACGGCTTCAACGATGCGAACGCCTGCTGTAGCGACGCGACCCAAAGAAGACTTTTCTTGAGTCCTCCATAAGAAAATGTCACGTGACTGACATTTGCGAGCGTTCAAAGTGAAAGCACTCTGTCTGTCACGCCCCCAATGTGTCCTAAACTCCGCCCCAAATATCCAACAGCGCATCTTCTTGGTTCCTGTTTTCTTTTTAAATTTGTTGCGACAATGTGCTATTGAACTAAATTAGGCCGCAGCGCGGTGCGGCCATCATTGAGGGTTTATTTAATGTTGCCGACTTTGCTGACCAAGACGAAACAAATACGCCTCCCAGGATGAAACGCAGCGTTCACATATCGATGGGTGAACTCGCTCACTACAATGATTCGACTCGAGTGATTCTGATGAGCTGACCCCCAACAATTCAGAAAAAGTGGGAAACTCTATATATTTTGGTTGAGCACATGAGCATCAGGACGGGTTTTATTTGAAGAGATTTTTTTTCACAGCCTCACACAGATAAGCAAAAGAAGCAATGTTGAGAACAAACGTAATATTTTGAAGTTAAATGACAAAAAAAAGAAATCATGTGGAATACCTGATAAGGTCATTTGAGTTTGAGACCCCTGGTTTAAACATGTGCCGCAGTGGTTAGCATTGCTGCCTCATAGCTAGAAGGTGTGGGTTCCTCCGGGCACTCCGGTTTCCCCCAACACCAAGAACATGTTATAGTTAACCTGCTCCATTCAATGGCCCTGGCCAAGGCACTGGCTCAGAATCTGGAGTTGGCCCCCGGGCACTGCGCACGTGGCTGCCCACCACTCCTCAGCGATGACTTAAATGTGGTGACTTTGTCAGCTCACCATGCTATCTTATCTATGTATGTGAATAGAGATGAAGTCATATTAGCCAGAAAAAAAGATAACAGCAGCATAATAATAGTAATGTTAGTAGTAAATAATACTAAAAGCGTAATTTAGTAATATTAACAAGAGAGTAGTAACACTGTTAACTGTAGTGGAAATATTTGTAGTAATAGAAGAATAGTATGATCACAGTGCACATACTCATAGAGGACTAGTAGCCTTTCCACCTAGTCAGCTGTGGCATGTAGCCCATGCTGGTGAACGCTCTATGTTCCGAAATCACTATGCTCAGAATAGTTACGGTTTGGAGGTCATAAGATCCGCCGGCGGCGGGGGGGAAGAACGCAGGCTGGATCACTCCAAAGTGCTCAATGCGATGTCTTTATGCAGACAAGACCGGTTCACAAAGAGGGAGAGAGCCTTTCAGAAGTGGGATGCCAAGCCGCACGCAGTGGGGCTGCGCCGGCCGCTCGGGCATCGCAAGCCGCGGACTCGTTGGAGTGGAGCGGCCACCGGGGTGGTGGCCATGACGGGGGGAGGCAGTGTAGTGAATGCACGCGCGGTGCATTCTGGGTCGCCACCGTTGGCGGCTCTGCATGTGCCTACATGCCTCTATAT
Organism: Bregmaceros cantori; assembly: GCA_900302395.1. NCBI lineage: Eukaryota > Metazoa > Chordata > Actinopteri > Gadiformes > Bregmacerotidae > Bregmaceros > Bregmaceros cantori. Next base: position 5,577 of record OMKY01230619.1, on the reverse strand, counting down.
AAAAGAGTCAGAACGAAGCTTGACAATGACTGGGCTCAGTTATTGTCAACCCGAGTTCCTCTTTCCCCAGCTCCTCCACGAGGGGGCGCTCACGTTTCTTCCATTCACCCCTAAAAAATATTATTTTAATTATTTACGTAAATTATTATAATGCTATATTATATATATTCATTTACACGATTCGTTCGAGAACGCACATAACCGCGTCTGCTCACGCCCCGCCCACACGACTGCAGCTGGTTGGCCCCACCCACCAGGATGCGAGACCACGCCCCCTGTGCTGCTTGTAAACACGGTGTGCACGTGACGTCCAATCACACAAAGAGCAGCAGCGCAAGCAGCGTTTTTTACCTGCGACAGGTGAGCGGCTGACAGCACGTGTAGATCAACATTACCAGCTGCTGGGTGAACTAAGTCTGGTTCGGGGAACGGGTCGTTAACCGGGTTATTTATTAAAATATACGATGGCCGTGCCAGGGTGACACATTTGGCCGAGGGGGGGGGGACAACGTGCGTCTTTATTTTTCTCTGCGGCGCAGGCTCCTTCCGTTGCTCACCAATGTCGACGCGTCAACAACGCGATGTACTCCTTTGTTATGTGACGTTTACACATAAAGTGTCGCGATCGGCGTTCCATCGAGCGTTATTATTAATTCGCCTTTAAATCACGTCTGAGTGCTGGCGTTGTTATTTAATCGTCGACGCCGCAAGGAGAGGATTTGTGTTGTTGCTGTTGTTGTTCATCATCACACCGATACGTGTGGGGATTTTCTCTCGGACCCGTTTACATCTGAACATGTCGTTCGCCATGGAGGATGCCTTGGAGTCGGGCTGGGTGTCGGTGCGCCCCAATGTGTTCGAGGAGACGGAACGGCACAAGTTCGCCTTCATTGTAGCGTGGAACGACGTCGAGGGAAAGTTCGCTGTCACTTGCCACGACAGGACCGTTCAGAGGCGCACGGCGTTTCGGGAATCGCTCGCCGAGGACGGCGGTAACGACGGTGCCGCGGGGCCGTCATCGCCTGGTACCCTGGTGATCGAAACGCGCAGCGTCAGCGCGAAAGAAGAAAGTTGGTCCGAAGTTAAACTGGTGGCTCGGCCGTGCAAGCACACGGGCTCCCCGTCCAAGAACGGAACTCATGGGAAGAAGAGTCCACGGACGTCGTGGGACGTCCCAGCTCAAAGATGGATGGATATGGAGGTCCTGGAGCCGGATGACTTTTCACCTGACGCGATGGATATCGAAGGCCGAGAGGAGTACAGCTGGGCCGGACTGTTCTCCTTCCAGGTACGGATATACCGACAACGTGAATTGGCAGGGTGGGTTGCCCTAATGTGGGACAGTCAGTTACCTAAGGTGGAAGAGTGAAATGTAGTGTAGTAAACAGTTGAACTTAATTACCATTTGCTTAGTTTCACTGACATCCATTAGTTTAGGGAGGCGCCAGAGCCACTGGGGCTTAGGTGTCCGACATTAGGCATTGGCCCACATTAGGACAATCCACCTTAAATACATTAGTAGACATAATACTATAGATTTTTAAAAGCAGGATTTAGTGGAATAACTATTTATTTATCTGTTACACATTTTAACCCTGGCTACCTTAATAGCATTGTAATAGTACTGTAACGTCACACAACTTGTGAAATACATAATTGATGGAGTATCACATAGTGAAGGCTCCTCTGCTATGTGAGAAGTTTAATCCCTTACTTCAATGTAAACCAAAATGTACGTATTGTAACAAAGCAATTCTTAAACAAATGTGTCGCATGGTTTGCCATTATGACCTCCTTGGTACCTGTAATGTGCAGAGACAGCATGAATTGACCATAGTATGTTTTCAGAAGCCTGTACCCATTCCGTGTGCCTCTCATTGACACACAGTTGGGTTTGCCATACAGCACTTAATAAAAATAATAAATACTTAAAAATAAAAAAAACTCACACCACCCATGGATTCAAGGACTGCAGCTGATATATAGACCCCCTCAATGACAATGTACACATTATTGTTATAATCATTATCTGTATTTCGGCATACCCTTTGTTCTTGTATTATTTCTCTCTTTTTTAACCATTTTTATTCCTTTATTGGGAGATAGTGACAGCATTAAATCGAGTCAGGGTGGGGGAGGGGGGCACTGCAGAAAAGCCGGAGAGGGTAGCAGAACCCGTGGTGCTGCTGGACCTATAGTCCGGGGGACTCGCTCTATAACCACTATGCCACCACACCCCAGTTCTTTCTCTTTTTGATCCTATTTAACGGATGTGAAATGCTCATGTATTACACAGTGATTATACCGACAGTAATAGGCTGTACAGCCAGTTGCCGTAGGCAATCGACTGCTTATAAGGTCCCCTGTTATGAATATCTGGACAGTCATGCTACTCTAATTTCTATCCCAGCTACTGTTGCTCCCGCTGCATTCTGGGAACTCTCACTTTACCACATGATCTGAATTTAACCTATCATACATTGTGTGAAGTTTATCCTACAGCGCCTGCTGGTGTCATTACTCATTTCTCACCCATTACGCCTAAATAATCTAATGTCCCCTATGTGATGATTTGTTTCTATCAATGACAACACATGATGCATGATAATCACACTCACTTATTACTGTGACTGCTTTCAGGACTTGCGCATTGTACACGCGCAGCTGTGCGCCGTCAATTCCGACCTGTGTCCGTGTCTGCCGGACTTTCCCGAGGAGCGGACTTTAGCGGGCGGAGTGTGGACGGTCATCTTTGGCATTTCGCGAATTGACGACGAGTCGTGGAGCCGCGAGACGGACACGTTGTGCTACCAGGTTCAGGTGTACCTGGGCCACGCGCTCGACACGTGCGGCTGGAAAATCGTCTCGCAGATTCTCTTCGCCGGAGACGACGATGCGGAGGAGTACTACGAGAGTCTGAGCGAGCTGAGACAAAAAGGCTACGAAGACGCATTGGACAGAGCGAAGGCCCACCTTCAACAGGTACCTCTTTGTCATGTAAACTGCATTTCTGTGGTTTTCCACATTAACCCATTCAGTGCCAAGGACAAGTTATCGCGTCTTAAGCTTTTGTTGCAAAAAAAGAATAGCTGCAGGTGCAGTGCTGTTTTTTTATCCCGGTTTGAATGAGGCCACCTGGCAGGCGATGTCAGTACTTCACCCGCATTTATTCAGGATTTTGTCGTAAATCAGCATTTTTTTGTGAGACCCACCCATGTTTTGGAGAATATTACAGAATGGAAATCTTTTTTTTTTATGTTTAGAAGAAGTTTCCTTCCTTTGCTATGTGTTTAGTGGACACTGAAAGAAACCTAGCTCCCATCATGCACTGGGGCTGGCACTGCAGAGCCCTTTATAAGACCGCGATTAAACTTGGGTTAATTACCCGGGGCCTTTGTCTAGAACAGATAGACCAAGGGTGGCCAACCACTCTGAGAGCCCGTCCACACCGAGCAGGTTTGGGGGGGGGGGGCGGCTTGCGTCCGCGCAGTGGGGGGTTAAAATTCTCGAGCGTCCACATCACACCGGCAGAGGCTCCCTGAGCCGATGCAATATACATGCCCCGCCAGTAGGAACGCTGTGCGCTGTCGAACATTCTAATCGGAACTGCACAAAAAGAAGCCATGCTGTCACTCAGGGTGTGGTGTGTGGTGTGCGTCAAAATGTGCCGTCCGCTCATTTTGTTAGGGTTAGGTAACATGTAGGAATAGGAGACGAGGGTTAAAATTAGGGGTTATGGATAGGTTATGATTATGTTTTTGGATGTTATGCTTAATGTTAGGGGTTTGGGATAGCGTTAAGTTAGGAGTTGGGGGCTAAGGTTTTGTAGGGATTGATCGTTTCGGCACAGTACATCAAGGCCATAGTCTCTCATCAGCACGTCAACAGTGCTGACACCGAGCGGACCGAACTTCTCCTGGAATTATCTTGGGGACACAAATGAGCTACTGCAGAGCTCTTTTGTGGCTGGATGCTAACCCATTTTGCCGTGCTGGCCGTCGGGCGAGCAGGCGTTCGCTGCTAGCATGCTATCAACGGCCGATCGCTTTACTCGGTGTTCCACTGGGTGCTGGGAATTAATCTTTTATTTTAACATGTTTTAGAAATAAAAATAAGCATCAAGTAAAAAGTGAAATATCTCATTACAAGTCTGAAGTGGCTTATTTGTGTTTACATGCCGAGTGAAAATATTTACTGCTGTTGTGTGTGTGTGTGTGTTGAACACAAGGAAACTGAAGTTGGCCCCACATTCACACGGCGCCAGCGAATGTGGAGCCAACTTCAGCGTCCTCACATAATAATAATCCTTATTAAAATAATAATCCTCTGGGTTTTTTGGGGTGAATGCTTACGTTCGAGGTGTCAGGCCTCTCCAGCGGTTTTGCTCACCGGCGTCAAACGACGCCTGCTTGGTGTGGACGATAGTGGGGGTTTGGGGTCATTCAGTACCGATGGCCCTCACCTTTTCCCTCCAGACCAGCATCGTAGGACGGCACTTAAATGTAAGAATGAATGAATGCAAGTTAAGGGTGCGTGCTTGGTGTACTGGATTCCGCGTACTTGCTTACTGGGCCCGCGCCCAGTCTTAGCCAAGTTCACCGATGACAATTGCCTACTAGGCTTTTAAGCCCAAGGAGAGTGTTGTTTGAACTCTTACAAATGCCAGAGTGATTGAATGGAAGCTCACGTTAATAATAATAATTTAGATCAACACAGACGGACGGCATTGAACAACTCTGTTCGACAGGGCCGGCCAGCTAATCTCATATAACACGTTGGAATTAACTCATACGAGTATATAGCGACTCAAGACGTTTGCTTACTCACTGAGGGTTATCACTGATCAGCCGGCCCATCTCCAAACAGTGGAGATTAGAGGTGAGTCTACAGAATAGTTGAGTTGCGGCAGCTGTGCTGATAAAATAAACAACGCACGCACAGGTGTGGAAAAGATCACTTTTTAACATTAACACCTGTCTGTCAGCAGGAACCACAACCGGTAGGTTTTAAGAGAAAGAATGGTTAACTATAAGATGGTCAAATAGCAAGGTACTTAGCTTCTGGTCCAAGATAATGCAAGCAGGCAGAGTTGATGAAAGCCTGCTGTATAAATAGAGGAAGCTACAGGTGCTAATCATTAGCATTGCAACTTCTTCGTAACTTCCCTCCAGAAGCGGAACCCAGTACTTTAACAGGGCAGTATCGCCTCCTACTGCTAGCTCCTGGAAACTGCAGAAGTGGCGCAAGCGCCGCACACAATGGGTTCAAAGCCTTGCCTCTATTTTGGCGTAATTGATGAGTACATGTGGGCGCACCGTGCCGTTGAGTTGACCTCCATTTTGTTTTTGTGTTTTCAGTTTATCCACAAAATACTCATCGGGGGCCGATAGCAGCCTATAAAACCTCTTTGTGGCATGAAACCTGCCAGTGTTGTATTTTGATGCCCAAAGTTGCTTACTTCTGCAGGCGTGTTGTGGCCACCGATGCAGCGACCTTAACGAGCCTATTCCTAGGCGTAGCGTTGGTTTCTTAACGAGGGGGGCGGGGTGTGTGGGTGTGTGTGTGTGTGTGTGGGGG
>OMKY01230618.1:0-10974 GCA_900302395.1 Bregmaceros cantori | reverse complement strand
ATGCTAATAATCGTTCCGATTTTCAAGGGAAAATGACCCGATTAATCGCCAGTAAAAATGGCTGATTAATCGATGATCAAAATAATCGTTAGTTGCAGCCCTGGTTGTTAACTTCTCCTTCTGCTCCCTTCAGACGACTGAAGGGGTCGCCATGGATGAACCTGGAGGAGCCAGGGACGCTCCGCGCCAGCCCACACTGCCATCTCTAGGCCACTAGGGGCATCCACACGCCAGCATGGGGAGGTGTGGAACTTCGTCTACGCTGCTAAGCTCCTAACCAATATTTTTTCCCAAGCGTTTCGTTCCGAACAGAAACAGAATTATAACGTTTTCGGTTATGTGTTCACCAATAAATTGACGTTCCTGAACCGGTTAGAACAAAAAAATATTGTTCCCGGAACGGTTAATTTCGTTCCTGTCAGCTGTTTAATGCTATGTAATATTTGTTGCGGCGAACCCAAAGCGACTCGCTACAGAGGCCCGCTGGTAGCGCTCTACAGCCGAGGTCTTGTTGCGTGTCGTGGCGAACCCACAACAACACGCTGCAGAGAGTCCTGCAACGATTCCTACTTCACTGCTGCATCATAGATTTTATAAATACTCTTGTTTTATTTCTGAAGTTATCCCAAAGTACACTCCCTTGAGGAACGAAATGAAACCGGTATTAACCGGTTACCTTTATTTTTAAATAAGTGTTCCTGTTCCGGAACATAAAAAAATATAACGTTTCCGGTTTCGTTTATGCTCCCTGGAAAATTCTAAAAGTTCCTGGTTTTCGTTTTCGTTCCTTGAAGCGGTTCAAAGCCCTGCTTTTAGTACTATGGCTGTCTGATCAACCCTATGTGTGCATAGCATTTCTATAGAAGTCTTGCAAAATAACAACAACACTATAACACTAACAGTTCTACACATTTCTAAAATGGAGAAAATACACATCAATTCAAATATGAAAACTAGAAGCACTCAGATTGCAAACCAACAAAAAAAAAAAAAAAGTACTTTTAGTGCCAGTAGTATGCGTGTGTGGCAACCCATCATCAATGCAAGTGCACGTAGAGTAGTCGTCCACACATTGCACATGGCTATGCGTTTGTAATAGTTAGGAAGCTGATGCTGTTGAACCTAACCTCAGATTTTTACATTGAAACGTCTCATTGGCCACCCCATGCACTAACCAGGTAAGGAACTTTCCATCTATCTGTAGGTGTTGGTGATTAAGTACGATTCTGTTGTTGGTGCAGGCACGGGAGGCGTGGCCACGCAGCATGACAAATCTGTCATGCTGCCCAGTAGCTCAGTCGGTTAGGCAGTCCACTGGAAAGCACGCATATGCCTTAAAGGCGCGGTGAGCCGGTGGTTCGAATCCCACCAGCGACGTATTTCCCGCATGTCTACCCCCCATCTTCACCTGTTTCCACTAACCTTAATAAATAAAGCTTGGGAAAAAACAGCAAATGAATGGGCTGGAAAAACATTTAAAAAAAGAAAATATAAATCTGTCAATGTGAGAACTCTTAGCGGAGGACAAGGTCTTTAAGCAGGGGAAGGGTGGTAGGAGAGAGAGGGAGCAGGTACTAGCCACTAGTAGCCACTAGTAGCCACTAGTAGCCACTAGTAGTTCCTGCATGGTCATCGCTGCCGTGCCCCGTCAACCTCATTTCCTCCCATTGAACATGATGCTCGGGGCCAACAACAGGAAGCCTAGCTCTCCATATATAGATTACATCTGACACTCTCCCACTCCACACTCCACAGCAGAGAGGATGCTATCACACAACATTTTAACATAACCTACATCCAGAAGTCGTCCTTAAGGCCTTTTTTAAATAATTCATACTTCATCTGGATCTTTGGATTGGGTTTGGGGCAACGTGTGAACGCAGTAAGTGCCCAGCGATCTATCGGTAAGTTGGTGATCAAGTATGATTATGTTACTTATAGGCTACAGAAATGCACAAAATTTAATTGATTTTTCCGTGTGTAATTTCAAACAAGTGTACAGTTATCCTGTCCACAGGATAACTTTTTCAGTTATCCTGGGGACAGACAAACCAACCAATGCTACCAAAAACATAACCTGCTTCTGCGGTGCAGCCCCGGCGCAGGTAATAAGAACAAAGGCTGTGTCCGTAATCGCTCCCTATCCCCCATGTAGTGCACTATATGGGGCGCATGCCATTTTGTAGGGGTGTCCGAATTCTCCATGTACCCTATATAGTGCACTGAAAGTATCCCACAGTGCACCGCGAGTGCACCGCGAGTATCGGATGTACCCTAGACGGAGCAATATAACCCACAATGCATTGCAAGACATTTAAAAAATGACCTAAACTTTTAAAAAAAATGGCACGGTGGGAGTAAATAGCGACCAACCACAGCAAATAGTTATAAATGTAAGTACTTTTGACGTTTTCTGATGATTGTTGAATTTTATAATTATATTTTTTATAATTATATTTTATAATAATTTTGACGGTGCCAACTCTAGTGTCCAAAATCTCGGCCGTTGCTGTTGAGTGCACTATATGCGAGTGGAATGGTGGAATGGGGGGGTAGGGAGTAGGGAGCGATTTCGGACATAGCCAGTGTTCAGAGTCCAAGAGAACGGGCGGGGCCATGACACAGCATGGAGAACAACACTATATTCAACACTGTTTTGAGCGTAGGGCGGATTGAAACGCAGATGTTTAGTTATTGATGAATGAATCACATCAAAAGGATGACTAACTGACAACAAAACCAACAGTTAGTTGTATATCTAACGATCTCTCATAGAACATGCCCTGTGGGCTGGCCCTTGTTCAGCCTGTGGAGGAAAAAAATAAATCGATAAACAAGCTGCAGATTTGGTCTGCAGTGTGACGGTTCTGCTGCATAATCAAGTTACATGCCATGCTCCGGACAGGCCCACGGGACGGCTGTTTTACAGCATTTACTGTCTGTGAAGTGGGGACACTGTAACACACTATCGCCTTCATCTTTTAACCCCTTCAGGCCCAATACGTATGCTCCACAAAGTATATGTCAACACTTTGAAATATAAATAGGATGTCTACTTTGCATTCAAACTAAGATATTCAAAGTGCTCCCAAAACAGCATAACAACCCTCTGCATCGAGGGATTAGTGGAAGGTAAAAGAAACAGAGGCAGGGAAGCCGGACTATAGGTCGAGCAGTGTCGCGGCTTCTAATCCCTGAGTCTTCCTTCCAGCTTCCGATTTAACCATAACACTATCTCTCAATAAAATGAATGAAAAACGGAGCTTGCGCCCCCCCCCAAAACATTTTTAAATCTTTCCGACTTTAAAAAGGAAAAATTAAGAGATTCATTTGATTGTCAGTAAAGAGGGCTGATCAGGGGTCCGCGTTGGCCGAGTGGTTATGGACACCGCACCTAACGCGACCCCATTCATGTTAGTGGCGCTGCGTCTACCGCGGCGTCCGCAGTGTCGCGAGTTCGACTACGCTCGTCGACTTGTCTGCAATGTCTACCGCCGATCTCTTCAACCCAGTTTCCGACTAATCCTATCCAATAAAGATGGATAAACGGCGCTGACGCCGGAAAAAATAACTTGAAAAAAAAAAAGGTGAGGCTGACGTACTGTATGTATGGTGGTGAGCTCAAAGGGTGTGTATTGGGCGTACGCAATTAATGACATCATCGATTTGCTTGCCAGGCCGACTTTGGTTATTAAAACAGACAGGAGTGACTTGTGCACATTCACGCAGGCTCGTAGCCGGAGAATAGCGAGATCGATACGAGAGAGAAGTCTTCTTCGTAGTCGAAATTTGACATTCACAAACTCCAAAGTTCCGTGCCTACTCCAAAGTGTGTGCCTAGTGGTGTGGTGGTGAAGTACAGCCATATCCGTTAGGGTTTAATAAACTTCAGTCGTCGGCCCGTGCATTAACGTTGGGGTGTCAACAGCCCTGGCAGACGCAGAGGTTGAGAGCCAGGGCCTTTACATCGGTGGGGCCTTGGTTTCTTGATCTCTCTCTGGCTCTAGTCGCGAAGCTTGTCGCTTTTGCTGGATGTTTTTCTGGATCTTCACAAAATTCTGCAGCAACATATTTTTGATATGAATTTCCGGTGCCATTTTCCTTTTGGAGAGTTTGGGTCAATGTGAAGATTACACTTGGGGTTAAGTTTATTCGTTCACACATTCCGTGTTGACAATCAACGCCGTGGTTGGCATGTGGGCATAGTGGAATTAGTTTGTGGGTTAGGCGGCTGTGCCCCAGGTTTCATAAAGTTTCCTTCTCCAGTCCCTGATTTGCGTGTTCTTGTTCTGTAGGCCCCTCTGTGCGCACCTCAGCCCTGGAAGACTGTGCCCTCTGCCAGGAGACCGTCAGTTCCTCTGAAATAGCTGCCAAGGCTCGAGACGGCAACTTTGAAGGTGAGTGACTGTTCACCACTGGTAAAATGATTTGTACATGAATATATTTATACATCTTTCTTTCTCTCCTTAGTCCTCTCATTGTCAATACGGAGTGGCTCTTATCTGAGTAGCTAGAATCAGTGCTAACCTCCCCAAAAACTCCTTTCACAGGCTTACAGAACTTACCATGCGCCTTGTTCTCCGATGTCTAAGGTTTCGGTTTCCTAGGAAACGAAACTCCCGTCATCGCGAGAGTTCTCTCTCTCTCTCTCTCTCTCTCTCTCTCTCCTCTGTAGATCGCCCAATCCTGTGATTGGTCTCTTGACCAAAGCCTACACCGTGCTGAAAATCACACTATGGTGATAACATTTTTTTTTTAAAAACGGTGCAACCCAAGCCACTCAGCAAGACTTCCTGTTTGCCCACAGACCCTCCTGACTGGGTACCAGACGAGGCCTGTAGTTCCTGCATCACCTGCAAGGCCCCGTTCACAGTCATCCGCCGGAAGCACCACTGCCGGAGCTGTGGGAAGGTTAGAACATTTATATCGGCTAATATTCACAGCAGTGACGCCTGCGCCCAAGTTAAACTTAGTTACCTCACAACAATAAAAGTAACAGTACCGATCTAATGTATTTATTGTACCGATCTAATGTATTTATTGTACCGATCGAATGCATTTGTTTTACCGATCTAATGCATTTGTTGTACCGATCTAATGCATTTGTTGTACCGATCTAATGCATTTGTTGTACCGATCTAATGCATTTATTGTACCGATCTAATGCATTTATTGTACCGATCTAATGCATTTATTGTACCGATCTAATGCATTTATTTTTCCAAAGTAGTAATTAAATTGTAGTTACATACGCAAGTAACGTTAGTTACTTGTTAATTTACTCTTCCAAAATGTTTGTTGTGACTCATTGTAATAAGGACAATAATAATCATAGGTTTTAAGAAAACAATTGATGGCGGCGTGCGGTGGCCAGTGGTTATAGAGCGCGCCCCAGAGACCACAGGTCGAGCAGCACCGCAGGTTCTAATCCCCTCTCTGGCTTTTTTTTGCAATGCGTCCCCTTGACTCTCCATCCCAGTTTCCAATGTATTCCTACCACTATTTCTCTCGATAAAGAATGAAAACCGGCGCTTGCACCCAAAAAATAACTGAAAAAAACAAACAAACAAAAAAACGATTGATTGCTTCATATTAAGTAAGTATTGGCAAAACTAGTTGGCTTTTATTAGTATCAACCCACCTTAGAACAATTCATTCATTCATTCATTCATTAATAAGAAAAATGGAGTTTAAGTTGTGTAAAAAGGATAATAAAAATGTGTTTTAAAAACCGATGAGGTAAGCACAATACACTGATTTAAAACGCGCTTAAGAACATGATGTTCTTAAACATACCACATCGACACATGAGAGCAAGGATGATTTGATCATTTTTAGTGTCCGATTATTGGAATTTTTACATTTTGGTTCCGTATCGGTGTCTGTGAATTGGGATCGTAGCTATTATTCATGTAATAATTACCGACATAACACCGTGACAATTTTGTTCACCCCTAACCCAACCCTTTTTACAAGCTGGATGACAATTGACTGACGGCACTTTTTGTTTCAGGTTCTTGCTTTCTTTGACAGCTCTATGATTCACTACATCGGTTACATATCGGTATCGGGCCAAATAAACTCATCTTGGTCGGTCACTCATCGTTTTCCTCCATTGTTTTCAGATCTTCTGCTCTCGCTGCTCTGCTCATTCGGCGCCGCTGCCGCGCTACGGCCAGATGAAGCCCGTCCGCGTCTGCACACACTGCTACATCTTCCACGTCACGCCGTTCTACAGCGACAAGACTGCCATATGAGCGAATGTCGGGGCGGCGCCCTCCGCTGGCCTCAACGCAAGCATATGCAAGGGTCTAAGCACCCCTATGCCTCTCCCCCACACGCCTTGCAGATCCTCAACCATAACCAGGCTGCAGCGACGGGGGAGAAGGAGTGAATTTGGAGCACCCCAACGGGAAGGATGTTTTCATGGCCACCCAAACCATCATTTTTTAACCCGCTTCAGCGCACACAGACAGACAAGATCCGTGTTCAGATCCCTGAAACGTTGGTTCCCACGAAGAACCAACGTTCTATTTTCTCTCATGATGTCATCTTTGAGGGTTGTGTCCTATTTCAGGTTGTAAAAACCTGGCCAGCGTTGTGAAGTTATACTATACAGCGACAAATGCGGTTTGTGAAAATAAACAGATAAGCAGAATTGAGAAGGAGACAATGGAGGACATGGAGACCAAACACATTTTTGGGAGATATAATTTGCACAAGGCAGAAAGAAGGAAAGCAGTGGGGCTAAGCCATACAGTCCAATTCATTGTACAGTTTGTACAATGACTATTGACGAGTTCAGTGTGCAGTTCTGGTGAATTCTCTTCTACATAAAGATGAAGAGGGCTTCCGGTGTCCGTCTCCGTGTGGTGTTTTGAACGATTTTCGAAGAGGTCTATTCAATGGAGGACACGATCGTGGCGTTATTACAAAAGAGATGGTGGTTAAATTGTGTGTGAGGCATTTGGGCTGGGACTAGCACACCAAAAGTTCCCATTTGCACAACCCATTCCATTTAATCGTCCGCTTTGGCACATACGAGTGAATCCAGCCATCCCATTGGTCCAGAAGAACAAGACCAGATCTGTGAGTAATTCTGAGTTGTATTCTGTTGTTGTTTTCAGAATATTTACCATGAGCAAAACTGGATGGATAATGGGTAATCGTTCACAGGGCGAGCTGAAGCAAGCACATTTTAAAACGGGTTGCTCCGCTCTGATGCTCTGCACAGGCTGCTATACAGACACCGGAAGCGTGTTTCATTCAGGCCTGACAAGACACTTTGCATTTCTTTTGAGACTACTTTTATTTTGTTAGGAACAGAGAGTTGTGTCGTCCTTCTTGGGGCAGCAATATATCTGGTCCGAACAGGGGACCAGAACGCACGGGAAGCCATGTCTGTCTGAAGCGCTGTGGGAGAAGACTTGGTCTCTGAGACGGCTTTTTCCTTGGTGTATCTCCGACATGCTGCTTCCTCGATAGGACACCAAAGGGACTGTTGGCTCCTCGCTGGTGGAGGATCCACAAACTGACCAGGGGAGGGCAGCAAGCAACCAAACAGGCAATAAGAGCTCTTTTTCTATCCACACGTGCGCCTGTCGTCAGAACGTTGCCTTGGTCTCTGGAGACTTTAAGGACCTTTTTTCGCATCGTCGCTGCGAGCCTTCGCACATGTATGCCGGGCGGGGATCGTTCCTCACCACGAATGTAAGTCCAGATAAATATGTAAATAAAGATGAATCGACTAACATACCACTATGTAGTATCTTATTTTGTTTTTATATGGTTATGATGTCTCTGTTGAGGGTTGGTTAAACTGCCCCTAAATTTTGTTTTTTTTAAATTGGCTTGCACCACACCTCATTGGTCCTGGCCACAATCATGACTGCAGGGCCAATATATGCCGTTATCCACATATTTATATTATACATTGTACATTGTTGAAAAAAATCTACACAAATCCTGCCAGGCCATTATAGACCATCAGGCCACCGGACAAATGCCCTATAGAGTTCAATAAAAAATTTAATTAGAAATGAAGTTTCTAATTTAAGATCCCATAATACATAAAATTCAATATAATAAGCCAGTCAATTGCGTATGGTAATTGGCTGTGCAGCCTATTACTGTCGGCTCAATCACTGTATCGAGACATTTGAACGTGACCATTCAACACCTGTTACACACCCACTGTGGACAGTGTTAGAGTTGATATTAACAGAACCATTAATAAATGATGAGGCAGAAAAGGAGGAATGACCCAGTTGACAACTACCGGTTTTGTTGACATACCTTAAAAACTAACAGCAGGAGTTGTTTCAATAGGAAAAGCCCTTTAAATTAACGGGGGAAAATACCCTTTCGCCTGCCAAAAGTCAAGTGTATCGGGAGGTACAAACATGACTAGGAAGAGGCTGAGCGGGACAGACGGGGCCCGATCACCAGGTAAGTGGACAGGAAGGGGGACCAGATGATATGCTGTGGCTGCGGTGGATTCCGCGGCCAGCAGTAGGCTACGCGGCATGCTCAGTGCAGATGGAATGGGACGTTGTGGTTGTCTCAGATTACCCAGCGAGCTCCCACAGACCTGCCTAGCACACCGTTTTTAATGTGCAGTGTCATGCTAATCGTAAATTATAAAGGCAAACCATCTGTGTATGTTCCTGTGGTCCAGAGGATAGGGCTGCTTGAGGTCATGGGATCTGAGATTCCTGGGGATCGCCATTAGGGTGCAAGCGTGTCTTGCTTGCATGTGCAGAGCTGATTCTGACAGACACATACAAGGAGTGGTGATCATTTATTTTATTTCCTTGAAATACGGAACAAACTTTCAAGACATTATCATCAATGTCATTCACTACCTGAAAATCATTCATTGACTTGATCTGCGTATCTTCTGATTTGCTACATTTCAATTATTTCATGCAAAAAGACGGAAACACGTATTATTTGGTGCCATTACTAAAACAAATTTGAATATTTATACACATTGTGTATTGTATTTTTATACACAAACGTGTATATATTTGAATATATATATACACATTTGTTCTGGAAAAATAATTATCAAATTTGTCCACAGCATCATCAACGGTACTCATCACTTTTCCCGGTGAGCCACTTCCAACCAATTACAAATCTTTTTTTTTTTTTTAGGTTTCAACGGCATCAGCGCCGTTTCTGTATTGGATAGGATTAGTCGCAAACTGGGTTGAAGAGATCGGGGGTAGACATTGCAGACAAGTTGACGAGCGTCGTCGAACTCGCGACACTGCAGACGCTGCGGTAGACACAGAGCCACTAACATGAATGGGGTCGCGTTAGGTGCGGCGTCCATAACCACTCGGCCAACGCGGACCCCCAATCACACATCTTTTGATTCTCCCCAGTTCTTGGAATTATGGCTTATTCAATTCAGTGGTCTGTCCAGGTGGTGATTCTGACCGGTGTGGTGCATGTTATGCTGTTGAGATTTGTGTTGTGTAAAGGTAGGTAAATGTACTTTATTGTGTCACACAGACATTTGCAGAGAAATCCTTCCTCCACATTTAACCCATCCCTATTCTGAGCCAGTGCCTTGGCCAGTGGCACTGACTGGAGCAGGTTAACTAGAACATGGCTTTTAGTGATGGGGCAGAGGAAACCCACGCAGTCACAGGGAGAAAATGTAAACTCCACACAGAAAGGACTATGGCGGGCTGGGATTCGAACCCAGGACCGTCTTGCTTGCACCACAGCGTTGTGTGTGTGTGTGTGTGTGTTCAGGAAGGTTGGCTTCAGGAAGCTAGCTTGCAGATATTTTGAAGAGATTATCATATCATCATCGTTGGTGGTTAATAGTCCATCTGCAAAATAGAAAAATAAAAAGGTCAGAAGGCGGCGCTATAGCAACACTTCATTTCTATAGAACGTTCAAACGTTCTATAAGGTGTTCTATAAAGTGTTCTATAACGTAAGGGCAGACCCACCTCTTGCTCAAACCAATGTTATGTTAAGACGTAACCAAGGAGACAAAAGACATTCGCTGTGTTTCAAATTGTGCACACATTTGTTTGAAAATTAATTAAAAAATTAAATCACAATTTTTTTTTATTTTTTTTTTTGTATTTTTTGGCCTGAGATAAATTTGTGTCGAGGCTAGGGTTTCAATTCATTCTATTATTGTGTAAGTGTAGCAGAGGGGGAGTGCTATGAGACTAGCATGGCTGTGGTGTTGGTTGGCAGCTAGCAGCGTCGGCAGCTAGCAGTGAGGCTAGGCGACGAGCATGGCCGTGGTGGTGGTTGGCAGTTAGTGATGCGTATGCTAAGGGCTAGCATGGTCATGCTCGTGGTTGGCTGCTATCAGTGATGCTAAAGGCTAGCATGGCTGTGGTGGTGGTGGTGGTTGGCAGCTAGTGACGAGGATGCTAAGGGCTAGCATGGCCGTGGTGGTGGTGGTGGTTGGCAGCTAGTGACGAGGATGCTAAAGGTTAGCATGGCCGTGGTGGTGGTTGGCAGCTAGTGACGAGGATGCTAAGGGCTAGTAGCATGGCCGTGGTGGTGCTAGCAGTGACGCTAAAGGCTAGGTGGCGTGGTGGTGGTGGTGGTGGTTGGCAGTTAGTGACGAGGATGCTAAGGGCTAGCATGGTCATGCTCGTGGTTGGCTGCTAGCAGTGACGCTAAAGGCTAGCATGGCCGTGGTGGTGGTGGTGGTTGGCAGCTAGTGACGAGGATGCTAAGGGCTAGCATGGCCGTGGTGGTTGGCAGCTAGTGACGAGGATGCTAAGGGCTAGCATGGCCGTGGTGGTGGTGTGGTTGTAGGCTAGTGACGAGGATGCTAAGGGCTAGCATGGCCGTGGTGGTGGTGGTGGTTGGCAGCTAGTGACGAGGATGCTAAAGGTTAGCATGGCGGTGGTGGTGGTGGTGGTTGGCAGCTAGTGACGAGGATGCTAAAGGTTAGCATGGCCGTGGTGGTGGTTGGCAGTTAGTGAC
>OMKY01230611.1:0-13202 GCA_900302395.1 Bregmaceros cantori | reverse complement strand
TTTGTAGTCCTACTCGAGTTGCTTTTTCACTAATGTATTTTACTTTTACTCAAGTAAGAATTCTGGGTACTTTTGCCATCTCTGCCCCCCCCCCCCTTCCCCCTGAAAGTAGGGTGGTGAGAAGCGTCCAGGCTCGGCTGTTTTGGTACCTGGGGTGGCAGAGGTGAGTCGTCTTGAGGAGTCTGTCTCCATGGCAACGGACCCACTGTGAATAGGAGGGGTAAAAAAAAAGATCATTTAGTCGCAAAGCCTCAGTTCACTGAGCCGAGAGAGCCGGTAGGTGGCGGTGGGCTGGCGGAGCAGTCGGGGGACGTTGCGAAGCCATTTGTGGCTCGAGAGAAGACGTTTGACAGCTTGCCGCTACACCCCGGGCCCTAATACATTTCACCCTTATGGTTAACAATAACAAACTTTGTAACGCTATTAAAATTTAACACTCCTGCTCACTTTGTTGTTGTTGTTGTTGCTGCGGTGTCTACCAGGGGGTCGTGAAGGGTTTGTGTTTCGACATTTGCATGCCTGATGTTCCGCCGTAAGCTTGGGATTAAACATTCACGATGCTGATATGTGCAGAGTCACAGACAGCCCCGCAATCAAATGAGAGCCATTAAAAGAAGGCTATCATGCCTGCAGGGGAATACACTGATGCAAGGCTTGACACTGCGCTCCTCACATGTAAGTCGCAAGAGTAATTGGCAGCTCGTTGTAGCTCAGCTGGGAGGGCGACCGCTCCGATGACCAAAAGGTTAGCGGTTCGAATCCCGCCTCCGACCGGCTCGATGTCAAAATGTCCTTGATCAAGACACGGAACCCCAAATTGAACACCCCATATAATCTAACGCCTCAATGGTGCGGTGAGTATTTCCCGCATCTCTGTCCCCCATCTTCACCTGTTTCCGCTAACCCTAATAAATAAAGCTTGGGGAAAAACAGCCTGGATGGGAAAAAAAACAAGGAAAAAAAATGTATATATTTCAACAATTTAGTGATGTTCATATAAAGTATGAGTTTTGAATTCACTTCAGAGTTAATTTTAGTGAATCTATTTGAAAGTAATCCAAAAGTAATCCGTTACGTTTCTCTTAAAATTGGGTAACAGGATTACGTTACTGATTACAATTTTCAATGAGTAACTTGTAATTGTAACGGATTACTTTTAAAAAGTAACCTTCCCAACCCTGGGAAATCAAGCATTGCGTAAATTCAATCAGCACATGAGGACTTCACTGTTCGTTTCTTGCAATTTCCACATGACATCTGGTGGTTGATTCTGCATCTGGCAATTACTGGCAGTCTGTAATGAACATTACATTTTGCACGTCAGCAGCACTCGAAGCTGAGGATAAGCTCATGTGTCTCAAACAGGGCTCCGAACCGGTTCAAGGAACGAAAACCGAAAACGAACGGAATTTTATGGAAATTTACGAGGAGCAGAAACGGAAACGATAAAAGATTTCTTCAACTGTTCCGGAACAGAAACGGAACCTTATGAAATCCACAAACCCGGTTAAAAACGTTTTTTTTTTTGGTTCTCTTTATATTTGAACATATCTATGTCTGGGAGACTATTTCCGGTTGGGCATCCATCCAACTTTCACTGTCAGTCATCAAGCCACATGCATCTGGGGCTCCATCTTGTGGACAGCAGAGGAAGCGAATGTAATGGTGTTTTAAACCCGGTTTTCACGTTAATACAGTTGCACTGAAGTTTGAAAGTCCATCAAATATATTTTGTATAAACTATTTCTAATCTTAACATTGCACAATATAAGGAACTTTAAGAACGAACAAAATTTTTGCGCTCCGAACCAGTTCATGGCCAATATTTTGTTGGCAGAACTGTTCCGAGAACGGAAACGTTAAACATAGGCCTGCCTGAACCATACGGAACGGAACTTTTTGAAAATAATTTCGTTTTCAAGCCCTTTCAAGTAATGCTATTGTGCTGCAGCCCCAACTAAAAGACATTTGAGCATATTGTTTTAGGTGCTAACAGAACTCATTGGGTCTGTTGTGGAAACGTGACTTGTAGAGTCACGCCTCCATTGTCCTGATTGGCTACAAGGTGTGACATCATCGGATGTCCCCTCTCATCGGCTATAAATCAGTGGCTGTGTCCGAAATCACTCCCTGTCCCCTACTCCCTATCCCCCATATAGTGCACTCACTTATAGTGCACTCAACAGCAACGGCCGAGATTTCGGACACTAGAGTCGGCGCCGTTGAAAATTATTATAAATTATAATTACAAAAAATATAATTATAAAATTCAAAAATCATCACAAAAAGTCAAAAGTACTTACATTTTATTATTTGCCGTGGTCGGTCGTTATTTACTCCCGCCGTGACATTTTTTTTAAGGTTAGGTCATTTTTAAAACGTCTTGCAATGCATTATGGGTTAATCTGCTTTGTTTAGGGTACATCCGATGCTCACTACTTTTTGCGGTGCATTGTGGGATACTTTCAGTGCACTATATAGGGTACATGGAGAATTCGGACACCCCTACAAAATGGCATGCTTTGGGACTGTGTCCACCCAGGGTCGGACGCTGCCTTAAATGGGACGTGGACAATGCGCTCTGTTCACCCGGCTCGTCCCGCTGACTTGTAACGAACCCCACATTTCAGGAAGTATCACTGATTTATAGCCGATTTGAGGGAACATATCACAACTTGTAGCCAATCAGGATAATGGAGGTGTGACTCACATTTCAGTAACAAGTACCACTGAAAATGTGATACAGTAAAAGTATCTTTTCCTGACTTTAAATTGTAGTGACAACCATGTCTAGAATGTTCTATTCTTGAGTTACAGGCTGTTGAAACAAATGCATTTGAAATAAATGCATTGAAGGTTCTCTCTGTACTGTGTGCCATAGGTGTCCTAGATTAGTCTGCAGGTAGCCATGGAGATTATATTGACATTTCTCTATATTGACAAAGTCGTACATGAAATGCATTCCCTGGGGTGTGTCGATAGATAAATAGATATGTATATTGATGGAGGTTATGTTGCTGTATGAACATGGGATGTGTGTGTTGCATTGTTGAATTTGTTATTGACACTCAGGTCTGTTGTTCAGTGATCAGGGAGCTTGATGTGTTCGTGCTACACTGGCTGTGTCCGAAATCGTTCCCTATCGCCTGCTCCCTACTCCCTATATAGTGCACTCGACGGCAACGGCCGAGATTTCCGAAACTAGAGTCGGCATCATCAAAATTAGTATAAAATATAATTATAAAATATATAGTTATAAAATTCAACACATCATCACGAAAAGTCTGAAGTACTTGAAATAATCAGCTGATGCCACATCAACTTTATGCATTACTTGTAAATTACTTGGCAACTGTGGAGAAAATCGAAACAGTCGGTGCCTTGTGTTTTGAGGTTTTATAAATGAACATTTGGATAAATAATCATGACAATCTT
Source organism: Bregmaceros cantori (assembly GCA_900302395.1). NCBI lineage: Eukaryota > Metazoa > Chordata > Actinopteri > Gadiformes > Bregmacerotidae > Bregmaceros > Bregmaceros cantori. Next base: position 9,767 of record OMKY01230611.1, on the reverse strand, counting down.
GTGCCTTTGGCTTAATCTCACAGCGCACAGCTGTCGTGAGATCGCTTTCCCTCACCAACATAAGCATGGTGCAGGTCTGCAGCATACTACCGCTCTCTCGTTCTCCTTCACACTAACCCTGCCAATAAAATTGAAAAACAAAAAGAGTAATCAAAGAATAATCAGAAAAATTACGTCATTGCAGCCGTAAGTGCAGATCGCTCGCAGCCAGCACACTCTGTTCACAATGCTCCAGGCACAGGGCCAAGTGTGAAAAGCACATTCACATTAATATGGTCGGATTAATGAATTCCATTCTCACTTCGAGGGCATGGCATTATAAGGGATGTCTGATATTAATGTTCTGTTCTTGGACAAATGAACACTATTGTTTTGTATGCTCACTACAATCATTGGGGCGTCTAACAGAAAAATAAAAGAGTTGTATTGCATAAAATTGCTTGACTAGCCCAATGGTGGGTAAACTGCAGCTTCATGGTGGATCAGTAAAATTACATTGTTGTGGTTATACGATACGATACAACTTTATTGTCAGCAAGCTGAAACGTATCTTGCATCCATGGCATCGCTGTTCAAGGCACAAAACTACATATGCACAATCAATGGCATTACAAGACATGACAGTAAACCATAAAACAAACAGTGACATTATTTACAGAAACAAAAACACCAACCCATCGCAGACAAATCACAGCATGAGAGAGAGATAATGAAAATGCCACAATTCCGAGGTTATCTCCTGGTGGTCTGGTTTAAGGGAAGAACCGACTGATAGATAAAACGATTTTATGAATTTGTTTTTTCTGTCTGAAGGAATTAAAAAACGTCTCCTGGAGGGCAACAACTGATATTCCCCATTAAGTACATTCTGTAATGTCCAATGAGATGTTATCAGCCAGTATAAGCATACTCTTTGTATGGGCCTCTTTAAAGGTAGTTAGCACTGCCTCAGCATCCCTGCCAGTAATTTTCGCACAGTTCTTGAGTTGCCTGAAGAGTTAGTTTTATTTGTGATAGATAGGCTGTCGTACCAGGCCGTGCTGCAATAAAGCATCACTTATGTGTAACGAGGGCGAAATGTAATCGAGTATATACACACAGTGATCGCTTTGATGATAATAGGCTGAATCACACACACGTACACGTAGCTCTTTCAGAAACTGAAACCCAGACTCAAGTCCCTAATCAAGATTCCTATGTGGTGATCCGGGTCATGGCACCAATTAAAAAAAATTAATTACAATCTCAAATAGGCACAAAACGACTATATACTTTCCTTGTCATGTTGTCTCCTCATTGTAGTTCCTCCGTGCCCCTGAGTTGTAAAAGCCCATCTGTCATCATAGCACATTAAGGCGTTAGATACACAACCAGGAAGAACTTGGTCGAGTGACAACCCATTATTTTCAGTGCAGCTTTACACTGTAATTTGGTGCATGATAGCATCGTAGCATGTTACATCATGCAATACATCCAGTCAACGGCAGCGGGCTCAATTTCATCTAACACTATACATTATTATTTTGTATTATTTTATTATTACATTATTAGTAAATAAACAGAGCTAAATAAAGACACCTTGTTGCTTTTAAGGGTGATATGGAAATATGATATAAAATGCTGCCTACAAGTAGAAGAACATAGTCATTTATTTGCATGTCAATAACCAACATATTATCTATTCTATTGTCCAGAGTGTAAACTGTGGAATATATGTATTTTCTACCATATATGAAAATAGATTTGCTAGGCCTTGGGCTGGTGGGAATGCTTTAACACTGTTTTTTTTTTTGGTGAGGGGGTCCGTGTTGGCCGAGTGGTTATGCACACCGCACCTAACGCGACCCCATTCATGTTAGTGGCGCTGCGTCTACCGCAGCGTCCGCAGTGTCGCGAGTTCGACTACGCTCGTCTGCAATGTCTTCCCCCAATCTCTTCAACCCAGTTTCGGACTAATCCTATCCAATAAATATGGAAAAACATGTTTTTTTTTACACTTTTTACATTCAGCAACTGACAGCCGTGGTAGGATGTTGACTTCTATATAATTAAAAAAAAAACAGGATTGATTTACTTCTGAACATGTCCAAGCAATACATGTATGTCTTCGGAAACAGTGATGTCTATAACTAAGTTGCGATTTTAACCTTTTTTTCCCCCCAGTAATTAGTCAATCAATTTAACACAAAGCTTATGGATAGCTACCAATCTAAAGTCTAGGATAAAATTTATTCCAAGCTTGAATTGCATAATGCGCAATAGTGCATGATGGCGCTCGTACAGAAATTAGATCCAATTGTTGAAAATTTGTTGGGTGCCGCCTGTGACTGATTCCCTTCCATTCAAAATTGTCTGTTAGGAAACTGTCTTTATTCTCTTTTTAAATTGTTTTTAATTTTTTTATTTTAAGTTAAGTTATTGAAGTTTTTATCCTGGAGGTCAGGCTGCAGACAGGACAGACGCCACCCAGAATGAGTCAAACTTCAGAGCAGGAACAGTAATCCATGAAAACTTTTTCAAGGTATTGAATCGTAATGTAACATGCTTAGTCAGGCTAGCTCACCTATACCAAGATTTTGGGACCGCGTCCATCCGGGGTCGGACGCTGTCTTAAAAGGAGGCGGACAGTCGAGTGTAGACGAGCAGCTGGGAGCGCTGGGTCCTCCGCGGACGATGCATCTTCAGACGCCGCTGCTGGGCGATCCGCCGATGCGCTCTGGTCGCTCGACTCGTCCTGCTGACTCGTAACACAACTTCAATGTCAATTTCTGAAAACATAAAAATGTACTTGAATTTTTAAAAAGAGCATGAATATGAATAAACACTGAATTTAGGACAGAAATGTGTGTATAATTGTGCATGTAATTCCTGAGCATTTGTTGATTAACAAGAGCCATTATTGACTACATCTGTAAACTGTTATGCATATTTTTTACTTACTCACAAGTTCATATTCTGAAGGGAAAAAGCTATTAGCTGACTAATTGTTTCAATATTCTTCAACTAGTTAATTAAGTAACTAACCATGAGTAACACTACAGGCATACAGCCCAGTTTTTAAAACCAGGGCTTATACATAGGTTGGATTGCCCTAAAGTGGGCCACTGCCTGATGTGGGACACCTAAGCTCTAGTAGCTCTGGCTCCTCCATAAACTAATGAATGTCGGTGAAGCTGTGATAAAAGCGAACTATGGTAATGTGTTCAACTGTTCAACACAACATTTAACTGTCTCACATTAGGAAGCTGCATTAGGAAGGGCCCACATTCAGGGCAATCCACCCTAAATGACACTTCGCAGCCAGGGAATGATTTGCTTTCAAAAACAAACCGCAGCATATTGTCTCGCCTGGTTTCCTGTTTCCCCCTGCCATGGCATTTTATTCTCGATGATTTAACTTTGAGTCCCGGCCCCACGTCGCTCAGCGTCGGAGATCCGCCAAGTCTGTGATGGATTAAATGATTCATGGCCAACTCTGTGCACTGTCTAATTAACATTTCATATCAACTCTGATGCACACCACAGTCATGCAGTCAAACACTGCAGTGGCTGCTGCTGCTGCTGCTTGCGTGTGTTCCGTGCCACCCTCGGGTTTGAGGTCACATTTTGGTACATTATCGATGCGGCGTGGAACATATCACTCTAGGATTGTTGAGTGGCTGAGTGGCTGTAGCTCGGTTGGTAGAGTTCCGTTCCAATGACTGGAGGGAAAACCAAAAGGTTGGTGGTTCGAATCCCACCTCCGACAGTCTCCATGCCAAAGTGTCCTTGGGCAAGACACTGAACCCCAAATTGCTCCCAATGGGTCGTGGCGAGCGCCTTGTATGGCAGCAGCCGCCATTGGTGTGTCTGAATTTGTGATTGAGAGGTCACTGTAAAGCGCTTTGAGTACCACTAAGTGGTAGAAAAGCGATATGCAAATCTTTCTTCTAAAAAATAAATAAATAAATAAACAAACAATTAACGGTTAAACCGACTTAAATTTTAAAGATCGAGCCACATCTTAACCTGAATGTTGAAATTGAAATTTGAAATTGAAATTGTTGTAATTAGGGCTGCAACGATCAGTCGACTAATCGACGATTGGTCGATTGTAGAATTAATCGGCAACTGATCTCGATAATCACCGAGAAATTGAATCGTTGTCATTTCGTCAGTTTTGTGCTGACATTAACCCTATTGGTCCATGCAAATTTGATATTAATACCTAATATATGAGAATATGAAATATTAAATGGCCATATATGGTGAAACAAAGGAGATGAATATGAAGAAAAACATCAAATGCAATAAAAAAAAATAGAAATATTACGGTCTAAATTAATTGTAATACGTTTGTACATTTGTTGGGTAAGAACTAAAAAGAACCAAATTTGACAATATTTCAAGTTAACAAGATTATTCTCCTGTAATTGTTGCATAGCATTAATATTTTGGGTATTTCTTTAAGTTAAAAACATCTAACCGATTAGTCGACTAATCATTTTAATAATCGGCAACTAATCGACTATTAAAATAATTGTTAGCCATAGTTGTAATCCCAATTTTTCATAGAAGTCTTTGAACCGGTTCAAGGAACGAAAACGAAAACCGGGTGCTTTTTGTAATATCCAGGGAACAGAAACGAAACCAGAAACGTTATTTTTCATGCTGCGGAACAGGAATGGATTTTAAAATAATGCTAACCGGCTAATACCGGTTTTATTTTGTTCCTCAAAGTTTTTGTTAAAACACTGCCATGCGCCTTCCCTTCCCAGACCCCTACCGCGTGCTGCTGAGTGCCCCACACGGTGCGGCTGTCCGCTTCTCCGCCAGTCTCTGCCACCATGTGCCTTCCCTTCCCAGCCGCGCCTGCAACAAGCGCCGACTTAAATTGAAACACAGACAGGAACGAAATTAACCGTTCCAGGAACAATATTTTTTTGTTCTAACCGGTTCAGGAACATCAATTTATTGGTGGAACTCTTAACCGGAAACGTTATAGTTCTGTTTCTGCTCGGAACGAACCGATTGGGAAAAAATACCGGCTCTAAGCCCTGGTACAGATCCTCTTTTTTTAAATTGTATTAATTCTCAGCTCCGTTGAGATCCTAGAAGCATCAGCACCGTAGTGGTACAAAAACATAGTATTATTAGTGCTAGCAGGTTGTGTGGCAACCCATTATCAACGCAAGTGTTCGTAGAGTAGCACGATTGCGATTGACGCCACCGGCGAACATGCCGACTACATTTCCCAGCGACCCCTGGACCAGGAAGTCTAGTCGTGTGACCACACAGCGATCTATCGATAAGCTGGTGATTAAGTATGATTATATTACTTATAGGCTTCAGAAATGCACCAAAATCACTTCTTTCTTTTGTCATTTACAACAACTCTGCAACATTTAATCCGAATCCGTGCACAACTTTTTCAGTTATCGAGGAGACAAACCAATGTGGCTAAAAGCCACAACCTACGGTGCAGGTAACAAGTTCAAGAATAAGTCAGAACCAGGGCTTGAAAACGTAATTATTTTTTTAAAGTTCCGTTCCGAACGGTTCAGGTAGGCCTATGTTTACTTTTTCGTTCTCAGAACGGTTCCGCCACCAAAATATCGGTCGTGAACCGGTTTGGAGCACAAAAATGTTGTTCGTTCTTAAAGTTCCTTACATTGTGCAATTTTAAGTTTAGTTAAAGTTTATACAAAATATATTTGGTGGATTATCAAACTTCAGTTTAACTTTATTAACGCCATTACATTCGCTTCCTCGTCTGTCCACAAGATGGAGCCCCAGATGCATGGTGCTTGATGACTGATAGTGAAAGTTTGATGGATGCACACCCGGAAATAGTCAGGCATATGATATGTTCAAATATATGGAAAACGGGAAAAAAAGATTTTTAACCGGTTTTGTGGATTTTCATAATGTTCCCTTCCTGTTCCGGATCTTTTTTTAGTTTCCGTTCTTTTTAGTTTCCGTTTCTGCTCCCCATAAATTTTTTTCGGTTTTTGTTTTCGTTCCTAGAACCGGTTCAGAGCCCTGGTCAGAACACAGCGACCCAACGGCACCAGAAGTCATATTAATTTACCAGAACTACATTTGTATCTGTGTACGTGGCTGCTCTTGCTCGCCCTCCACACCACCATAAGGTGAATGAGATCCTTTAAGCTGTGCGTTACATAACAGATGCTGTCCTACTGTCCTTGAAGCTCCAGAGTGTGGCGGACATGTACATTATGCTGTCATTCTGTCTTCCTGTCTGCCTCTATGTTCCAGACCGGCAGATTTTTTCCTGTCTGCCTGCTTTCTACTATCACTAAGGTATGAGCAGTGGTGGAAAGTAACGTTTACTCACGTTACTGCAATTGACTACTTTTTATGAGTAATTCGTTAATACGTTTTTAAAATGTGTAATTTTACTTTTATTCAAGTACATTATTACATTAGTACTTTCTACTCATTAAATTTGAGTCCCCTCACGTTACTGATTACAAAACATATTGGTGGATGGTGACATTTTTTTATTCGGGCGGAAAGTTAAAACTCCTGTGCAGCCTGGCGAGCCAGAACGCAACGGGTGCAAAAAAAACATGCTGAATTTGATTCATGGCTCATGCTTATTTTTGCATTAAATAATTGAAAGTAACTTTTACTCAATTTACTCATTACATTTGAAATTAAGTAATTTTGTACTTTTACTCGAGTACATTTTGAGATGAGTACTTTTACTCTGAGTACAATTTAAGCAAATTAAAGATACTTTTACTCAATTACAATTTTTCAGTACTCTTACCACCTCTGGGTATGAGTTGGGTGGATTGCCCTAATGTTGGCCATTTTTTTGCAACTTCCTAATGCGGTCAGTTGCCTACTGTGGGACAGTGACGTGTAGTGTTGAACAGTTGAACTTAATGTTCGTTTCACTGACATTCATTAGTTTAGGGAGGAGCCAGAGCCATTGGAGCTTAGTTGTCCCACATTAGGCAGTGACCCACATTAGGGCAATATATGATACTGATCTCAGATCAGTAAATGAACATCAGCCGCCTCAGAGTTTTTTTTCATGCTGAAACCTTTTTTTCCAGTAATTAGTAAGCCAATTTACAAGGCTGGATCGAGTCAGAAACGAAGGTACAAGGCTGGATCGAGTCAGAAACGAGGGTACAAGGCTGGATCGAGTCAGAAACAAAGAGATAAGAACAAACCTCAAGGTGACACCAATACAAGAAAAGTTACAGGAGCAAAGACTACGATGGTACGGATACATACAAAGAAGAGGGGAAGACCACGTATGCAGACGCGTGCAAGCAATACAAGTAAAGAAAAGAGGACCAAGGGGAAGATCACCAAAGACCTGGGAAGAATGTATAAAGGCAGACATGACACAAAAGGGAGTGGAACCAGCGGATGCCTTGGATAGAGAGAAGTGGAAGAGACTGACTCCCAAGTGACTGGGAAAAAGCAGGATAATGGAGAAGAAGAATAAGTAAGCCAATTTAACTCAAAGTTTATGGACAATCTAAAGTCTAAAGTCTAGGACAAAAATTATTTTGAGCTTGAATTGCATAATGCGCAATTGTGCATGATGGCACTAGTACAGAAATTAGATCAAATTGTTGAAAATTGTTGGGTGCTACCTGTAGCTGATACCCTTTCATTCTAAATCCTCTGTTAAGAAACTGTCTTTATTCTCTTTTTAAATTGTTTATAATTTTTATTTTTTTTAAGTTATTTTTTAGGCGCAAGCACTATTTTTCATTCTTTATTAAGAGATAGTGACAGGATTAAATCAGAAACTGGGATGAAGAGCCGTAGGGATACATTGCAGAAAAGCCGGACAGGGGATTTGAACTTGCGGTTACAGTTATTTTTTTTCCAGCTACAACACCGTTTTTCATCTTTATTGGATAGGATTAGTCGGAAACTGGGTTGAAGAGATCGGGGGTAGATATCGCAGACAAGCCGACGAGGGGTGGAGAACTCATGGCACTGCAGACACTATGTTAGACACGGCACCATTAACATGAATGGGACCGCGTTAGGCGTGCTGTCCATAACCACTCCACCAACGACACCCCAACTGTCTTCATTTCTGTTAGTCTGTCTCCTGAGAGGGCCAGCCGTCGGTAGTGATGAAGGCTATTGTTACGGCTATTCGCGAGAGTGCGAATATTGTGACCAATGTTACATTAGAGCTGACCAAATAGAATGTGTCTGATTGTTAACACCTCAAAATATAAGCTTGGACACATTCAATTCATTCAGAAGCTTTATCATGTCTTGGCAGTAACTAATAATTTGTCCATCCACACATCTGCTACAAGAACCTCTCATCCTCTTCTGGACACCTACCCACAATTCAACTCACACTAGTCTGAGCATTCAGGTGCTCTGCTTATTATCAATAGCCAGTCCAATCTATTGACGTCCTAGCTTGAAACATATATGGGTGTATTATCAGAATCAGAATTGCGTTCATTGCCAGATTATGGATAAAACACAACTGGAAATTGACTTCAGATATTATGTTGACACCCTGGGACAATAAATATAACATAGTAAAAATATTATATAATAACACTGTGAATATACTACAAAAAATAACAGCATAGTAAGAAAAAATGTATAGTAGTAGCATCGTCAGAAAATAATAACAATAATATTGCATTGTCCAAAAATATAATAGAATATAATACAATACAATAAAAAGAGATAATATAAAGTGACACTGTTTGAATGTTTACATAAACAGCAAGGGGGGCAGTGCGCGGCTCCTCGCACTACTGTGCAGCTTGTGTGGTGGCTGGTGCTCCTATCAGTGGAACTAACTGTTCATGGATCTTGCAGTACTGCTGAGCAGAGCTCTGAGGCGCCTGCCAGAGGGGAGGGTAGTAAAAAGATCCAGTATAGCTTAATAAATGAACCCTCTAGACATATTCCCGTGTCAAGACTGGTCATTTCCTTTACATGAGCTACCTTATCTGAGCTGCCATTACAGACAACGTGGGCTGAGATAGTTCATGGTGAATATTTGTGTAATTCCTCTTGAAATGTCTTTCCAATGACTTTCATGCAGCATTCCAATTTGCCATTCTACAACTGGCACTACACCCATGGTGCTTCACAATCCCCCTACTCTCCCCTCCACCCCCACTTTTTCCTCTTCTTTTGGACAGTGCTTTTGCCTTTCAGATAAGCGTCTCAGCCTCTCTGCTTTTCTGTTTCTCTGAACAAAAAGCTTTTCCAAAAAAGCCAGTCCCATGACTCAGCCAATGCCAAATGATTAAATTGTTTCAGAATTGTGAAGCACTGCTGTTATTTTCATCACAGTGGTTATCTTTTGCTTTTATTCTGGCTGTGTGAAAAAAGTGTGTTCTTTTTTTTTTAGTTATGTTTGTTTTTTGAGTTTGTTGGGATTAATGATGATGATGGTTAGTATGTCCAAATGCATTAGCTTTTGTGTCCAGTAGGAATTAATTGAAAGCAATTACCATGTCTTTTTATGATTTTTATGATTTTACAGCAGTCGTGAGTTTGCCTCCCATCACCGACACAAGTATGCTGCAGGTCTGCTTCCCTTCTCTCTCGTCCCTGTTCGCACTAACCCTGTCAATAAAATGGAAAATGGCACTTGAAAGTATTATTAAAGAGTGAACCCGGGCCTGCCGCTTCTCCAAAATGCCAATAGACGAGTTCGGGGGGTACTTCCGGCGTCTGTACGTCACGTCCGGTGTCATTTAGTTTGCTGTGTTTTTGGCAATTTTTCAACATGTATATTCGGTGGG
>OMKY01230609.1:0-14302 GCA_900302395.1 Bregmaceros cantori | reverse complement strand
GTATCCCACAATGCACCGCAAAAAGTAGTGAGTATCGGATGTACCCTAGATGAAGCAATATAACCCATAATGCATTGCGAGACGTTTTAAAAATGACCTAAACTTTAATGACTAATAAAATGGCGCGACGGGAGTAAATAGCGACCGACCACGGCAAATAGTTATAAATGTAAGTACTTTTGACTTTTTGTGATGATTTTTGAATTTTGTAATTTTTTTTATAATCATTTTCAATGGCGCCAACTCCAGTGTCCGAAATCTCGGCCGTTGCTGTGGAGTGCACTATAAGTGAGTGTACTACATGGGGGTTAGGGAGTAGGGGATAGGGAGCGATTTCAGACACAGCCTATGTGTTTATATACAGTCTAAATAAATGTATTATGATATTACAGCTGTCATTGATTTATTTACAATTTGAAACATCGTCTAGCCTGTTGGGTAAAAAAAAAAAAAAATTAATCGAATCGCATCGAAAACGTATCGAATTGTGGTGAATTCTTGAGTATCAAAAAAAAAATCAAATCGTTGGGTCAGAAAATCGATACTGAATGGAATCGGCGTGATGGGTGAAATTTACACCCCTAGTCGGCTCGCTGTCTGGCTGAGGCCACAATGCCTGCTGCGGATTTTGCTGCTGCGGCGACATGAGCAACGCCGCGGCGCGAGACGACTGCCCAGATCATGGATTCAGAATCGGCCTGTGCATGTGGGAGCTAACGCGTGCTAGCCAAACACTCACACTGCATTGTGTGTCCGAGGGCGCCAACGCGTGCGGGCTCTAAACCGCACACACCTCACTGTGTGTTGGGCTACCACATACTAGTTCTACACAGCTAGCTGTGCCAAGACCACTGGAACAGTCATTACAACAGACATGTCATATATGTGATCATATGGCCATTGTCATTGGATTTTTAAATTGTGTTTTATGCTGCTACATTTATAAAACACTGTAGACTTGTATGTATTTATTGTTGATGAAAATGAATGATTGGTACACAATTATGATTTTTTTATTTTTGACTGAGTATGACATATCAATTGACGCATGTGCTAAGTCATTGATTCATCGAAAATTGGTTAATTATCATTATCTATTCTAAGCAAACAAACTGCCCTGGTTTGTTCTCAGAAGTGAGCAAACTAGCAGTCAAACTAGCAGTCGGTGCCGACTGCTAAAGGAACATTCCCGAAAGGCACTAGCAGCATTAAGAAACCCCACATTTATCCTTGACCCATGGTAGTAGTAGTTGTCGGCGTAGACTGCTCCAGTGATGTCTTAACTTAACCTTATGCTAAACCTCAGTCACTACCACTGACTGTGATGAAGCATCTGTCGATACTGTGCACGAGACCACAGCGCTTGCCTTTGGGGATATAACAGGAGTTGTAGGTCACACACACATGCACATATTGGACCACTGCAAATTTCCGACCTCTACTGAATTGCACCTCAAGGTGTTTTTGTCTAACATACTATGAATCATTTGTACTAATTGGCGAAGGCTGTTCGCACCAGGCGGGCTGATCACCCCCTGGGACCCACAGGACGACGAAGGACGTATGGTTTGGGGTCGAAACGTCCGAACATGTCGTTCTGGACCACTGGCGATGTGATCACATTGATTTTAGGCCGCAGGTCTGACAAGGTTTGTGATGTTACAAGTGTGGTGGTGTTTATCCGTGCTGCTGGGGCCTTTACATCGGTGGGGCCTTGGTTTCTTGATCTCTCTCTGGCTCTAGTTGCGAAGCTTGTCGCTTTTGCTGGATGCCCCAGGGGAAATCATAAAATACATCAACACTACCTAGACGGCATTAATATTATAGACTAAAAAAGTGGACGAAGCTTGTGTGGTGTCATCCATTGGCTTTCACTGAAACAGATTAGTGACGAAATAATGGGGCTGCGCTGTCTGCGGGGCACCCATCATTTCGGCGTTTCTACCGCAATGCATCGGAACGGCATCGAATTAGCCGGCATTCCCGTATGGGTTAGATTAGGTACGGCCTTTCCAGCAGCCTCTCCATGTCGGAACGGCGACACTTCTGTGTGTACCATGCCGTCGGAGGGAACAACCATCGGAACTCTGTGTAGTCGAAATGGAGGCGTGTGACCGGCAGTCACTGGGTATCATATTAAGCTTGCTTTATAGCTAACATTGCTTTATGAATGGACACATGTTGTTGTTCAAACTGCGTTATAATCAGGGCTTTGAACCAATATTTTTTCCCAAGCGTTTCGTTCCGAACAGAAACAGAATTACAACGTTTCCTGGTTATGTGTTCCACCAATAAATTGACGTTCCTGAACCGGTTAGAACAAAAAATATTGTTCCCGGAACGGTTAATTTCGTTCCTGTCAGCTGTTTAAGGCTATGTAATGTTTGTTGCGACGAACCCAAAGCGACTTGCTACAGAGGCCCGCTGGTAGCGCTCTACAGCCGAGGTCTCGTTGCATGTTGGGGCGAAACCTCAACAACACACTGCAGAGAGTCCCGCCACGATTCCTACTTCGCTGCTGCAGCGTAGATTTTATAATTACTCTTGTTTTTGAAGTTATGCACTCCTTTGAGGAACGAAATAAAACCGGTATTAACCGGTTACCTTTATTTTTAAAATAAGTGTTCCTGTTCCGGAACATAAAAAATGATAACGTTTCCGGTTTCGTTTCTGTTCCCTGGAAAATTCTAAAAGTGCCTAGTTTTCGTTTTCGTTCCTTGAACCGGTTAAAAGCCCTGGTTATAACTCACATCCTCACATATGTCAAGCTAACGATATGCTGACTACTTGTCATGTTAACCACAAACATGTGCTGCTAAGGACACGCATGTCATGCTAACGACACACGTCATGTCATTACATGCAAGTCACACGGACTTGATGTAATGCTGCTGACTTACATGACATGCTAACTACTCACATTTCACGCTAACAACTTGCATGTAATGCTAACAACACAGTCACACATGCCACCCTAACTACGCATGTCATGCTAACCCACATGTTACACTAACAAAACAACACGTGTCAAGCTAACGCACATGTTACACTAACAAAACAACACATGTCATGCTAACGTTATACATTTCATGCTAATGATACGCATGTCATGCTAATGGTGCACATGTCAAGCTAACTGGTGAAATGAGATGACCAAAACCACTGCCGTGGTAGAACTATTGATGCTTAGATTTTGATGAATGATATCTTCGGGGTTTTTTTTTTTTTTAATTTAGTATCATTCACTTTTTGACTAACTAGTAGAGTAAGTATTTTTAATCATCAGAATTTGTATTTTATCAAATTATAATTGTAATGTACAGCACATCTCAAAAGATGAATTGCCGTATATTCATTCAAGAGTGGATAAGTTGCTGAGTGACACCAAATGACACCAAAATGCTTATTACCAAAGATGTAAAGATTTTTTTCCTCCTAGAAAGTAGAGATGAACCTTTGTATTAGCACGTTGGTCTGTGGTTTATTTTTGAAATATTAAAAATGTATTTCACAAATATGACGACCATGAAATAGGTACTGCCACTCTGCTCCATTCAGTATGTTGTTTCTATGTTTCCTTTCTATTCTATCTAGCATAGATCTGTGATTTTGACATGGAAATTATTTTTATTAATTAAAACAATGAAAAAATCTACTCAATCATTACAATGAATGGCATTGTTTTCTGTGGGAATGCAACAAAATGCTATGAATGACAAAAGCCAGAACTTAATTGTCCAAGCATCGCACATGACTAGAACGAACATTCACGTGCGATGCGTGGACGATTAGTTGTTTCTGGCTCAATAATAATAATAATAATAATAATAATAATACATTTTATTCATAAAGCACTTTTCATTGCTAAAAACAATCTCAAGGTGCAACAAAATGATAAAAACTAAAACACACCAAAACGAATAAAAAACTCCTTAAGAAGCACTTCCACGCCAGGTCAAGAGAAGGCTTTTCTAAAAAGAAAGGTTTTTAGGCCTTTCTTAAAAGAGTCAGTAGTTTGTGGCGCCCTCAGGTGGTCTGGGAGAGTTCCAGAGTTAGGGAGCGGCTGAGCAGAAAGCCCAATCACCCAAGCTTGGTAGTTGGTGGCTGCGGGGCGACAGCACCGCTCGAGCGGAGGTTGCGTGAGGGGGTCCTAGCTATGAGGAGGTCTTTGAGGTAGGGCCGTTCCATGGATGGATTGGTGGGTTTGCTAAGGCAGTTTAACTTTTCCCCGTGGGGATGACGCCAGCAGCCACTAGCCGGCAATGTGATGTCCGTAATCGCGTTATCGTACCCCTCCAAACGTGGTCTGCCTGGTCGTACGCTGCATGTCTGTTTATTTCTGGCTGTCGAAGCTGTCGTTTTTCGTTACGTCACCAAGCTGACGGGGCGGACCTATGATGTTCCAAGCCCTACGCCTTACAGCTTCGTTTTGAAAGGACGAGGGGTAGGGGTAGAAAAATAAAACAATCTTATCGTTGTCACATCGCAACGCAAATTTGAACCAAGTAAATAGAATTTACCTTCCTTCTTTATTTATTTGGTACCATAGACTGTATATAAAAATGGACACCGCGTTGCTTTTGATGTCCGTGCCTACTTCCGGGTTGGTATGGGGGGAGCCTCGTCTCCGGAAATCGCGCCCTATGGTAGTTTCCAATACTAATATTCCAATATTAGCAGCCTGTTTTAATCTATTTAAAGATAATTTCTAATTGATGTTTTAATGTACATTGTCGGCATAATTAACGGTTAATTGTGTGAGGGAGTCATAATTTCACAAACGCGTTAATATTTTTTATTTCAGCTCCCATAGGATCCTATTTATTCCGACGTTCGTTGTACCACCGGAAGAAGTCGCGTGTGGTGTGTCTCTCTCACATAGCATATAGCTTTCTCTACCTCTCCTTGTCTCCGGATATACGGGTACTTTCAGCAATGGCACCGCGCGGTCGGAGGCTTAGGATGAAGGCAATAGGATGACGTCACGCACGCTGCATTTACTTTATAAACGGTCTATGTTTGGTACGTAATACTGATGAAACCGTCCTGCCAGTGGCTACATTTAATTTGTTGAAAATGGCTGCTATCGTCGCTATCGGTTATGACACAGGCACACAAACGGAGCAGCCAATTAGGACATCTGTAACAGCCACACACCCACAGTAAGCCAGCCCTGATCTCCCAGCTTAGAGCCCACAGATTCTGAGCCCTGGTCGGGTTCTGCCACCACAGCGGGAGGTGGAAAAAAAAGCAGGATGTTGGTGCCAACACATGTTTCTGCTGTCAGCATAGATTCGAGAGGTTCGCTGAAAGGCGACTCCCACGCTGTGCAAGGCTCCAAATATGCGGCAAAGCGCCGTGGTGGTCCGGTGGCGGGGGTCGGGTGCATGTCGCCGCTGTGTCCCACTACCCCCCTCCTCTAGGGCAGTAATATGCGTCAGCGCCAGGGGCAGCTGCAACAGATGCTAAGTGATGACAAGTCTCGTATTCCGATAGGAGGTTCCATTTCCTATTCCCAATACTCATTCATAAGAATATGTGTTTCCAAAAGGCCACGGGCTGAAACGTCAGGTTTCCAATGCGATCCCGTTACTCATTAAAACTCTGTAATAACTTGCGTAATCATATTACCACGTGTAATCGGGCAAGGCACTGAACCCCAAATTGACCACAATGTGTCGTGGCTTAGTACGTTACACGGCAGCCGCCACTATAGACGAGTTTACGGGCGCAACACTGGTGGGAGTCATTTTGTCCCGCCGTTCTGCAGGTCACTTCCGGTGCCTTATTGTTGCCTATGTCAATGCTGGTACTGGACCGAGGTCCGAGCACACAAAACACTCAAAACGCACGCCAGTTCAAAATACGACCACTAGATGTCGCTCTATGACCAGTTACACATCACACCACCCCCTCTGTTCATAATTTTGTATAAATATTGATGAAATGCAGTCAAAATCCGACTTAAAGTTACTCAGGGAGTGGTCACATGTTCTTCTGGACCAATAGGCTGGCTGCTTTTACTAGTTATTCCAAAAGGAATGAGAAAATGGAAGAAGTTGAACTGATTATTAAATCATGCGTTTGTGGGTCACAGATCCGCACGGGAGCATTTGGGTGTGGAATAGTACACCGCAAGTTACCACCATCCTTTTAAAATAACAGCTAGGTGTGTGTTCCCACCGAATAGACATGTTGTAAAATAGTCCAAAACACATCTAAACGTTCAGAACCGGAAGTACCCCCCAAACTCTTCTATTGGTGTTAAATGTGTACATAATTTCCTGGTTGGGATTACTAGACTATTAAAAATCAGGAAAAAACGTGCAGTAGCTGATTTTAATTCAAGCTGTTTCTGTAGAACCATCTAGATCAGACATGGGCAAACTACGACCCGCGGGCCATTTTTTAATCCAACTTGTTCAAATTATAGTTGAAGAATTGCACCCATTCCCTGCAATATGATCATTTCTCCAACACACTGGTCTAGAGTTAAAGGGATAGGCCACCCACAATTGTAATTGAAACATGTACTTCCTTGTCCTAAGATTACCTATACTTTGTCAGTGATCTGTTCGTGCGAACGCTTCCCTGAAGACAAAGGCATTCAGAAGAATTCATTCTTTCTTCAGTGAACCGTTGGTTTTAATAATGTATGTGTGGTATTAAGTTATAATTGATTCTTTCAATAACAATTTACAATAACAAAGGGTTTGCCTGCACGCATATTCCGTGTTCAAAATCCCAGTTGCACGACTCATTACAAAGTTATCGATTTTAAAAACACAGACTACTTACCAATCCTGTTGAATGCAACGCTTGTGAAATATTAATCCACAACTCCGGATAACAGAACGCGTTCGTCCCCCGTTCAGTTCTCCACTAATAAAACCCCTGCTTTGATTTGTGTGTAACCAATTGAATCTTTCATAACGAGTGACTTATAGGATTAATATACGCAACCAGTTTGGACGTCATTAGTGCCTTTTATCTGGCGGTGACTTGAGTCACTACATTGAAGGCATTGATTGGGCGTGTCAACATCGAATGCTTTGCGATCACTGGCAATAAATGGGTAATCTTAGGAAAAGGTAGAACATGTTTCAATTTGAATTTTCAATGGTCTATCCCTTTAATGCCCATTCATACCCCATGTGCGGCCTATTACGTACGTAATCTGTCCATACGTTCTACTGGTTGTCACTTTCATACACCTCTGTGCGTCTTTTATGTTAAAGTGTGCAGTAACAGAATGTGTCCTCCAGCAGGCATAATTGGCAGCCACACCAAAAAAAAAAAAAAAATGAGTGTTGTTGCTTTTTCCTTGGGCATGCGCCGAGCTTTCCCTAATTTGGACCCGTTTGCATTCCACTGCATTGCTGGGCAAGATCCTCTCCTATTTGTTGAAAATTGTGTTGTACTTTTTGTTAGTGCAGGTTCACCAGCTCCTTAAGTCTCACCCTCTTCTTTATTGTCTGTTATTTCACGACTTTGCGGACACTTTGTACAAAATCCAGGCCTCAATAATCACCCCCACCTTTTCCGGTATTGCTCCGTATTCATGCATTCGTCTGCAATTGTAAGCTCTCCATATGTGGACGGCATTACATTTTTAGAGGATAATAGATGTTAATGTAGATACTTCACAACCTAAACTGCATATTTTTAAGCATCAAATTTTGTCCCTCAAGTCAAAAAGCTTGCCCACCCCTTTCAACCTCTGCACCCTTCAGGGGAAGATGGTGCAACTCCATCCATCTTCATCCGCTTATCCATAGTCAGGTCGGGGGGCCAACAGCTCCACCTGTGAGCTCCAGCCTTCCCACCCCAGAGCAACATTAGCGACCTCCTCCTGGGGGATCCCGAGACGCTCCCAGGCCAGGGAGTTGATGTAATCCCTCCACCTGCGCCTTGATCTGCCCCGGGGTCTCCTACCTGTGGGACATGGATCGAGGACGCTCGAGGGGCATCCTAACCACCTAAGCTGACTCCTCTACTCCGAGTCTCTCCCGCGTGACAGAACCCTATCTCTAAGGGAGACGCCAGCCACCCGTCGAAGAAAACTAATTTCGGCTGTTTGTATTGTAGTCTGGCCCTAAATATGGGAAATGTTACAGATCCATACGGCGTTGTAGAGCCGTAAAACCGCATGCGTAAAACACGCGCCAAGACACTCATCCATTTTAGGGTGCATGTTAACCAATCATGACAAACCAGGTAGTGAGATGCATTTTCTTTTTTCTTTCCTTTCCTGATCCCAGGCTACTCGCCAACTATCGGATGCTAGTGAAACAATTCAGTCATCACCCGGTTTGTCATGATTTGGTTATGTTAAACACACACCTTGTGGGTGGACCTCAAGTCAACCTTAAAGAGAAAATGGCTGTAATAATTCCACAACAAACACTTTATTCAACTACTACAGTAGTGAATGCACAGATCTGGATTATATATTTTCAAAGTACAAAAGTAATGTATCCAACAAATTACACATTATTTTTACCGAAAGAATTAATACTTACCAAATATGCTGTATATACACATACAAATATATACAAGTGTGAATAAGGCAGGCATGTATCTTGCTAATGTGTCGGGACTCTAGTCACCCACTGTATGGCAGTGTTGAGCCATCAAGGTGCAGTTTCATGCAGTTCCAATTGTGTTTATAGCTGTTTGATCCATAACAATTAGGTGCTACGAGGACTCCTTGGGTCCTTGTGCGGTTTTCATTGCATTTGGGATGCATGGGTGCATAGGATGAGTTTGTTTCTTTTTTTCTCCACATTGTGGTTATCATTTTGCATCTCTTGCGTGATGAGGAATCAAATCATTGCAGCACCTAAGAGTTAAGTTAAGGTTTCTATATTGTTACCCTATATGCAGCAGTCTTTTGTTCCCAAACTTTCAGAGAGGAAGCCAACTGTTGTGCTTTGCGAATTATGCACGTGATTCTCTATTTAACCACCGGTTCCTGAACCTGAGTCCGTACAATAACCTCAGGGGTTTACTCTAGGAATTAGCTTCTATTATGATCGATCTCTGTAAGCTTAAAGGGTATGTATGTTAGGCTGGCGAGCCAGAACAATCTAGTCGTCCATGCATCGCACAGCACGAAAGTCGTATCTTAAACACGGACGGAAGTGAGGGGTAAGTCCTGCCCGCAGTGGCTTGAAAACCAATAATTGGTGTTAGGGACGACGTTATTGATATATAATTAATGTACGAGAAGACTTTACTGTTCACCTACCACCACACGGGCAAGGCCGGGAGCTCTTTCTGGAACATTCATTGAGCTAACGGCTGCACAGAACAGAGTTGCGTGGATTCCAATGACTTTGAACTGCACCCCTCTGGTCCTCGGCTCCGCTCCTCTTTTAAACTAAATTCCTACTTATGATCACCCAGCGTTACGACATGCCCTCCATTGTTGGTGATATCCACCGCTGCTGAACTGAGGTAGAGCCCGCCTTAATGGCACTCTGATTGGTGCACGGAGCCTTAACAGCTTTCTGATTCGTTCGTCCGAAACTCATTATCGACCCCGTTCACCCCAGACCAAAATGCGTCCTTCATGCTGTCCGATGCGTGAACAACTAGATTGTTCTGGCGTGCTAGGCTACATGTATGTATACTGTTTTGATACTCTAAACTTAGTGTTAATTATCAACACTATAATCAGAGATGGCAAAAGTACCGGGATTTCTTACTTGAGTAAGAGTAAAATACATTTGTGACAAAACAACTTGAGTAAGACTACAAAGTACTGATCCAAATATCTACTCAAGTAAAGTAAAAAGTAAAGTCTGAGAAATGTACTCAAAAAGTATTTTGAAAGTTAAAAGTACATGCTCAAAAATGTACTCAAAAGTATTTTTCGAAAGTATAAACTATTACTACAAAACATAAATTTGCACTTAACACTTTACAGGTGATAGTTTTTGAGGGACACACCCAGAGACTAAATGAAAACAATGTATTAGCTGCTACTGTACTCAGTGCATTACCGAGTAGGGAAAAGTAAGGAGTAGAAGTACTGCTATTTTTGTTAAATATCTGAGTAGAAGTATAAAGTACTCACAGAAAAAAATTACTTATAAAAGTACAGATACTTCAAATTTTTACTTAAGTACAGTACTTAAGTATTTGTACTTTGTTACTTGCCATCTCTGACTATAATTAACACTAGGTGTTAATGTGAAACACCACATCATGCTAGTGGCTAGTAGTCCTCTGTTTGGAAATTGCGTGGTAACAGTGCACCACGAAGCCACTACGGGGGCGACTCGATGACGTCCTTCATTTCCTCTTTGTTGTCTTCTGGTCCTCTGTCTTTGGACTTGTCTTCTGGCTGCTTCCGGAGCCAGTCTGCGTCGAGGTACGCCCGCACCTCACCCACACTACTCCTCCTGTCAGGCCTGAGGTCCAGCAGTTTGCTGAACATGTCCATCGCGTCTGGGGTGAACTTGCGCCACAGCGGAGGCACGTCTTCCTCCTTGGGACGGCGAGCAAAGGACATTTTATTCACACATTAACAGTACCGTCATGCCAGAGGTTTAAATCATCTACTTGAATTTCGAATTGAATTTTGAATATTACATTATTATTAGTTATTTTTAATGTATTATTATTTAATATATTTATGTATTAATAAATATATGTAATATACATTTATTTTCCTAAGGAACAATGTTATCCAGCAAGATTAAGTACACCACAAGAGTGGTGTTTTACCAATGAACATGAAAATGACAAGATATTACCCTTTGAATTAAAATACATATTTTTCATGTTTTACCTGTTTAGGTTGTAAGCAGTCTGTAGTATAAATGGAATTGACCCTGAAGGTGGATATGGATCGGCCAATATTTGTGTTTAAAATCAATATCGGAATATATCCGTATCGGCTTTTGAATAGCAGTCAAATACGTAACCGAAGTATGGCATGCTGTAACTTGTTGGAAAGCTGTCGTCCTCTTGAGTACAAATTTCAATGATTCGTTATAATTAAGACTGTACACAATTGCGTACGCATCTGAGCATTCCTGGACACGGCCGAAGGTCGACACTTGCATCAAATGTGCACTGTTGATACACGTCAATTTAAACGAATTTGAACGAACAAAAAGTAGATAGGTGGTAGAAATGGTCCGTAGTTCACCCTCGTTACAGAGACCTCGCAAATACATGCTGAACCTCAGTCACTACCACTGACTCTGTCGAGACGGCGCACAAGTCCGCAATGGTGGCCCACGCAAAACCATTACAAAGGCTCCGCGTTTCGGGCGATTAAAACGACACCCCCATCACTACCTCGTCCTCATATTCCAGAGCGCCGGGCTTCTCGCTGCCAAGTCCGTCGTCGTGGTCTCGCTCTGCAAGCTCCAGCTTGGCGCTGCACCACTCGGCAAACTCTTGGTAAAACTCGTCGTCGGCTGTGCAGCGCTCCCAGGGGAAGTAGCCGGTCAGTACGCAGAAGATGACCACCCCGAAGGCCCATGTGTCCAGACTGGGCTCCACAGCGAGCGATGACCCAGTCAATGCCTGAGGAAAACAATGATTGATTGCATTCAAGCATCCAACGGACCAAGAGACAAGTTTACCAAAATAAGCTGACATTTTGTCCCGCCGTTTGTTAAAGGCACTTTTGTATCCCATCATCCATCCACGCAGGGCTTGAAAACGACATTATTTTTAAAACGTTTGGTTTGGAACACAAACATTTTGTTCGTTCTTAAAGTTCCTTATATTGTGCAATGTTACATTTAGATATAGTTTATACAAAATATATTTAATGGACTTTCAAACTTCAGTGTAACTGTATTAACGTGAAAACCAGGTTTAAAACGCCGTTACATTCACTTCCTTGTCTGTCCACAAGATAGAGCCCCAGATGCATGGGGCTTGATGACTGACTCCCAGACATAGGAAATTATCAAATATAGAGAGAACAAAAAAAAAACGTGTTTAACCGGTTTTGTGGATTTCATAATGTTCCGTTTCTGTTCCGGAACATTTGAAGAAATGTTTTTTCGTTTCCATTTCCGCTCCTCGGAAAATTCCGTTTTCGGTTTTTGTTCCTTGAACTGGTTCGGAGTCCTGCCGCTACACTCACTGTTTTGCATAAATATTGATGAAATACAGAATAAATACAACTTTAAGTTACTCACATGTTCTTCTGGACCAATGGAATGGCTGCATTCACACATACTGAAAGTCTGACACCCGTTGGTAACTGGCACATATGCTGCCGTCATATCTCTCTCTCTCCCCCTCTCGGCCTCTCTCTTGGGCGCTGTCCTCGCTCGACGCTCTCGCTCTCTCCCTCTCCGGCACTCGCTCTCTCTCTCTTATCGGGCGCTCTTTCTCTCTCGGTCTTGGGCACTCTCGCTCTCTCCCTCTCCGGCGCTCACTCTCTCCCTCTCGGTCTCGCTCTCTCGGGCGCTCTCTCTCATACTCCTTCCATATATGAAAAGCGGGGGTATTTCCGGGGATTGTAAATCAACAAGAAGCATTCAATTACATTTTGAGAAGAGAATTTGTCCTCCTTTTTTTTTTTAGTAGAAGTTACTCAGTACTTTCTCTACTTAAGTACGTTTTTTGTGAAGTAATTTTTTACTTGAGTAGATATCTGGACGACTAATTTTTACTCTTAATTGAGTAATATTTTGCTGAGGTAACAATACTTTCACTTAAGTAATTTTTATGGCTACTCTGCTCAATATAGCTGCTAACAGATAGTACCTCTCCTTCCTCCTTGCTGGACACGGCGCGGGCACACAGCTCCGGGGACATGTAGGGCAGGGTGCCGGTGATGTAGCGGATCATAGTGCCGCGTTTCTGGGCTAGACCGAAGTCCGCAAGCTTGACCCGGCAGCACTGAGAGTCCAGCAGGAGGATGTTCTCTGGCTTCACATCACGGTGGACCAAGCTGGAATCAACGTTCAGTTAAAACCAGGGGTTAATTTGAGCCGGAACACGCCGGAACAGGATCCGGCACCTCCTCATTTTGACCCCACAGTGTTACGGGACCTATTTGGGCGGATCCGCCACCTGTCGTGACATACTTTTGAAATTATTATATATTTAAAATATAATTATTATATATTACAAATATAAAGCGATAAATTGAAATACATTGGCTGAACAGGTTATAGGGCGATACGTCACATCGCAAAGGCGTCCGCTGCCTAAGCAGATGCTACGTCATACGCGGCGGATGCTGCGTCCATAGGGAGCGGATGCTGCGTCCATAGGGAGCGGATGCTGCGTCCATAGGGAGCGGATGCTGCGTCCGTAGGGAGCGGAGAATGCGTCCGTAGAAAACAGCGTTAAATAAAACGGATTTATTTGACATGTCGTCGGCAATGTCGTCGGCAATAATAATTCTCGCACTCCCTATGGACGCAGCATCCGCTTCCTACGGACGTAGCATCTGCTCCCTATGGACGTAGCATCTGCTCCCTATGGACGTAGCATCTGCTCCCTATGGACGTAGCATCTGCTCCCTATGGACGTAGCATCTGCTCCCTATGGACGTAGCATCCGCTGCGTTGTGGACGCCTTTGCGATGTGACGTATCGCCCTGCTCCCCCTCAGAGCCATTGTCACAGACCAAGGGTCACAACCTGAAAACATCAGCAGGATTGCACGAACATCAGTGGCTATAGCAAAACTACGGACAATTTGGCAGGACAAGAATATTTCCATTAGCTCGAAGATCAGACTGATGGGCTCACACAAGGACTCACCAAGTCCTTGAGGGTCAACTTCCACTTTAAGGTAAACGTGATTTAACACAGACAGCCAGACCTTAAGGATCACAAGCATAACCACGAAGGCAAAATAAGATGGACCAGAGATAATCACAATGCAACTGGGCTACCAGCAGAGCCCTATCCATCAACAAACCTGATTGCTGAATAATCGCAGATGCAGCCACTTCCTGGCAAAACACCGCCATCCTTGGTGGAAGAGAATCACCGCAATGGTTCCCAGAGATGGGCAGTAACGCATTACATTTACTCAGTTACAATTTTTTTGTGTACTTTTTTACTTTTGGAGTATATTTTTCAGGAGTTACTTTCTACTTTTACTCAAGTAAATTTGAGGTGAAAAAAACGTTACGGTTACGGTACGTAACCATGGTTCTCTGAGTGAAGAGACTATCTCTCCACCCAGTTACATATTCCATATGTACGGGAACTGACCCCACTCGGGTCAGGTGACGTGGATAATTTCTTTAAGACACACCACCTGTGGAGGTGGCCTGATGAGGCTATAAAAGGCACCTGGGTGCCCC
>OMKY01230608.1:0-18625 GCA_900302395.1 Bregmaceros cantori | reverse complement strand
GCAGGCCACGCCCACCTGGCCCCGCCCACACAGCCACGCCCCCAGCACTCACCTTGAGTGGGGCGTAGACTGACATGTGACAGAGTAGGAGCTGTGTGTTGATATTAGGACTGTAGCTAGCGGATATCATAGTAATCAAGATTCCCCCAAAATGTTCTTTCCATTCATCAGATAAAAGGTGTTTCTTTTCTAAGATAACAGAAAGGATGCACATTCAGAGAACATTTAATAATGAATAACCAAATTCTTTTCTTTTATGTATTTTTAACATTTTCAAATGTCTGTGTGTGTATGTTTAGGTGTGTGTGTGTGTTTATGTTTAGGTGTGTGTGTGTGTGGATGTATGTGTGTTTAGGGGTGGGGTATATTTTGGTGTGTGTGTGTGTGTGTGTGTGTGTATATTAGGGAGTGTGTGTGTGTATGTTTAGGTGTGTAGACGTGTGTCTGGATGCGTGTGTGTGTGTGTGTGTGTGTATTGGGTGTGTATTGTGTGTGTGTGGGTGTGTGTGTATGTGTGTGGGTGTTGAGGTGTGTAAGCTGCATTTGGGCAGAAAGAAATCTTTGTAAGAGGGACTCAGCTGAGCTCTGTAGCTGTACACACAGACACTCACAGACACACACATACATAGAGACAGAGAGGGAAGTAGAGAGAGAGAGACAGAGAGAGGAAGAGAGAGAGACATAGAGAGAGAGAGATCACTGTAGAGAGATTGAGAGAGAGATGTAGTGAGAGAGAGAGAGAGAGAGATCGACATAGAGTGTGACAGAGAGATAATGAGAGCGGTATAGTCTCTGCATACAAACAGACTCACATGCAACCAAAAATGTAAACACAAACTTTTACAATCAACATGCAAATAATTCAGAACACACAGACACAGATAGACACAAACACAGATAGACACACACAGGCACACACAGAGACACACAGACACAGATAGGCACAAACACAGATAGACACACACTGACACACAAGACACAGACACAGATAGACACACAGAGACACACAGACACAGATAGACACATGCAGATAAACACACACTGACACACAGAGATGCACAGACACACACAGAGATGCACAGACACACACAGACACATAGACACACACAGAGACACGTAGACACATAAGCACACACAGACGGACACAGAAAGACAGAGCCACACAGCCACACACAGCCTCAAAAGACAGACACACACACACACACACACACACACATAGACAGACAGACATACACACACACACACACAGAAAGACACACACAGACAGATACACACACACAGACACACATAGAAAGACACACAGACACTCACACAGCAGATACACACATAGGCACACAGAGAGACACACATACAAACAACCATTCAGTAATGTGGAATGCATTCAGACTCGCACACACTCAAATAGTGCTGGCAAACACACACGCAGACTCACTCACTGCAGCACAAACATTGCACAGATACACACGCATGCACACAGGGCACAATATCACATACACGCAACACAAACATGACGCACACAGCACAGCTGAATACACACAGGCTAAGAGCAGACGCACACTCACAAATCCACACAGACATCAGGGCTGCAAATGTCGCAAGTTGTAATAGGTGGAGCTAGTGGGGCAAGTTATTACAATATTAATAATGTGTCAGGTTAATGATTTTTCCAAAAAACATTGTTTGTATTCAGTAACAAGATGAAGAGGTAAATTTACAGTAGGGCTGGGACGATATTGACATCGCAGTACACGATAAGCCACGCCCAAAATAGCGCAATATACGATATGATCGCAATCCCCCTGCCCACTCCACCCCCACCCCTTGCGACATGCGCTCCGAGTGCCCAGCCCCCCACCATCCCGTGCTCTGAAAAAACATTAATATTATGACAACTGAGAGTTAACTTTTTGTTAGGTGAATTGAGAATGAATACAGAGTTTGAACAGTCGAATGTGTGAGAGATTCAAAGGAAGAGGTTTTTTCTGCGACGGTGGCAGAATGATGGGCAGTTTCACCGCTCAACTTATTTCAATGTTTCATTTGAATACAATATCCACCCGTCCGTGCACTGTTTAATTAAAATGATTAATACAGTACTTCATGCAGTTAGGGAATCAGCACATTATTAATGTGATTTTGGAATATTTGTCATTGTTTCGGTCACCCCAAACCTCGTAACGGAGTGAGCAGATCGTTCTGAATCACACATCGCGTCCTGCACGCTGCAAAACAAAACAAAAAAACAGATGTCTCTCTCTCTCTCTCTCTCTGTATGTCTGTCTCTCTCTCTCTCTGTCTGTCTGTCTCTCGCTTTCTGCTTCTCTCTCTCTGTCTGTCTCTCTGTCTGTCTGTCTCTGTCTCTCTCTCTCTCTCTCTCTCTCTCTCTCTCTCAGGTTGTCCAGTTGGAGAAAGAGGGAGGCACGTCGGAGGAACACAGCCTGGACAAGGAGGCTCGAAAGTGGGCGAGTCGTGTGGCTCGAGAATACAAGAGTATCATACACACCCAGAGGGTACAACACACTTGCATCCTTCTGCAGATTATAAAATTAAAGTAATCTAATATTGTTTAGTCGGCAAGGAATTAAACAATTGCTGTTATGGGCAGTTCTGTGCCAATGAGTTTGTTATTAATCACTAAATAGTAGCTCAGTGTGTTAGGACAGTGCACTACAAAGCACGCATATGCGATAATGGCGCGGAGAGTCGTGCATTCGCTTCCCCTCACCGACAGCTTTGCCGCGTGTCTCCTCCTCCCACGGCCCTTTCCAGCTAATCCTGATTAAAGCTGAAAATGGTCCGAATGGTTGAACCTAAAGACAGCCCCGGGTCACAGTAATGGCGCTGTGGTTTCGATCACAGAGGCCGTTAGTCTGGTAAGACAGAGCAAATGAATCATCCACACACCGCGCGGAACTAGAACGATCATTTGGTCTGAAGGCAGGCTCATTCGAACAAGGCCCGCAGTAAAGGGGTGCTTAAGGCCCGTCTTAATTTGTCTACCTGTTTAGTACAGACCCACCGGCCCGTGTCTTCGTGTGCGACGTGTGGACGATGCGTCGGTTCTGGACTTGCCAGGCTAAGCGTCCGTAGTGCTGCGAGTTCTACTCCCCTTGTCGGCAATTCTAAGATCTCTTCAACCCGGTTTCCGACTAGTCCCACGAGTGAGAATGGAAATGCGCCGCTTACGGTGGAAAAAAGTAACTTACAAAACAAAATAAATAAAAAGTGAAAGTATGGTGTCTGTGTGCTGCTAGGCTCTGGAGGAGTATGGTAACCAGGAGAGCTCTGAGTTGACCTCCAGCGAGTTGGACGCCAAGATGGAGACGGCCCGGCGGAGCCTACGCCGGGCAGAGGTAGAGATAGGCTATATTCATATTTAACTTACCCTCCAGCACTATAAGCACCAGTTAGGAGTGTGTGTCTTATCTATGGATTAATTCTGGTTGTATTTACTGACCTCAAAGTGATTTTGTGTTTCATGAAACTTTGTCAAATACAAGACTGGTTGTTACTCTACCACCCAAATTAATTCAATTAAAGCAGACCAAATGTATAAAAGACAAAATAAAACGATTAGCTTATTAGCTACCGTTCATGTTCTTACACGGAGTGAGCGCCACTCTTTATCGATCATATCGATGAGTTTATGGCTCTGTCCGAAATCGCCCCCTAACCCCCATATAGGGCACTATATGGGGCGCACGCCATTTTGTAGGGGTGTCCGAATTCTCCATGTGCCCCATATATGGCACTGAAAGTATCCCACAATGCACCGTGAAATGTAGTGAGCATCGGATGTACCCTAGACGGAGAAATATAACCCATAATGCATTGCGAGACGCATTACACCAATTAAAACGCAGAAGAAGATGGCGCGCGCGCTCCAAAACAAAAACAATGGAGGACGGTGACAGGACGCAGCAGCAATCGACGGCAGCAAATAATTATAAATGTGAGTACAATTGATTTTCTGTGATAATGTATACATTTGTTATTTTTTAAAAAGCATGCGAATGCTATGGCCAATGCGACAGGCAATGACGTCACTATGCGACAGCGGTTAACAGTGCCGATTCTAGTGTCCGAAATCTCGTCGCTGAGATTGAGTGGACTATATAGTCAGTGCCCTATCTAGGGGCTAGGGGTTAGGGAGCGCTTTCGGACACGGCCTATGTGCTAAAAACAGGAGGCAGACATTTTGAAAATACGACGAGTTTCTCGCGCAGGGTGGTCACATGTTCTTCTGGACCAATGGGATGGCTGCATTCACTGGTAAGATTATTTAATCATATATTTGGGTGTGTGGAATAGAACAGCGCAAGTTGCCATCTTCATTTTTAAATAACGCAATAGGTGTGTGCTGTCCCATTGAATAGACTAGTTCAAAAATAAGTCAGAACACAACAACGCAACAACATCGGAAGTAATATTCAGCCTAGAATTCCTACCAGACCTACCCGCCGAAGTTGTCTATAGCTTCTATTTTACACTCGTAATGGATATGGTGCTTGTCCTTTTGGGGCCCTCTGCTGGCAGAAATAAATACCGCCACCTCTACCACCGCCGCTGTTTTACTGGAACATTCCAATAATACATGGACCACAACATGCAAGATTATTTTTTTTACCACGATGGAATTCATTCAAATATTAGTGATTTCTTAAACTAAATTTGTATTTAAGTGTCGTGAATTGAGGGTAAAACACCCTTAATGACTTGGTTGCCACCGTCACGCCTGTTTAAATACGATCTGGATGAAGCTTGGCAATGGGCTGAGCTTAGCCTCTTGGTGACTCAATTCCAGATATATTTCACCACATGCTCCTGGATGTTCCTCCACGTGCGCCCCATCATTACATAATGACTTTTAAAAGTAGCTGCCAGTGATCCTGGACTTTTTCATTCTTCATGTACCCTAGATACCTAATGTACTCAAAGTAACCTACAATGCACCGCCATAAGTAGTGAGCATCAGTGTACCCTAGACAGAGCAATATAACCCATAATGCATTGCGAGCAGTCTATGATTGCGAGATATTAAGAATGACCTAAACTCCCAAAAAATGGAGCGGCGCGAGTAAATAGCGACCGGCCACGGCAAATAGTTATAAATGTAAGTACTTCTGAATTTTTGTGATGATTGTTGAATTTAATTAATTTTTTAAAACAATAATATTTTCTAATAATTTTGACGGCGCCGACTCTAGTGTCCGAAATCTCGGCCGTTGCTGTTCAGTGCATTATAAGTCAGTGCACTATATGGGGACTGGGGAGTAGGGACTAGGGGATAGGGAACGATTTCGGACACAACCAATGTCATAGCTTCCAACAGATTCATGGAATTGAAAACAACACTTCAGTTGTCGGTTGTGGCAGAAGTCAGTATTTGAACACATTTCATTGAATGTTTCGCTGCATGATTGTCAATGAAGGTGAAATATTTGAAGTTGAATTAGTGTCTCCCTTCACATCCTGATGTGCACCAAATTGACGCCCATTTGAGCGGGGCATCAATTAATCTGTAGTTGACGCTAGAGCTGCAGCCGATTAATTGATGATAATCGATTAATTTAAGTAATCGCCAACTAATTCGATAATCAATTAATCAGCAGTGATTAACCGATTCCTTGTTTGGCCAATTATCCATCCAAGACTTCATGTTGTTCATTATGCCAATTGCCATTCCCAGTTTCAAGGCCTAATACAATAAAGACAACACGTGAGCTTGGGTGAAATTACGATTATTTTTCAAATGTTCGGTTCAGGCAGGTCTATGTTTATCGTGTTTGTTCTCGGAACCGCTCCGCCTCCAAAATAGCGGCCCTGAACCGGTTCGGAGCACAAACATTTTGTTTGTTCTTAAAGTTCCTTATATTGAACAATGTTAAGATTAGATAGTTCATACAAAAAAATATTTGGCAGACTTTCAAACTTCAACGCAGCTGTATTAACGTGAAAACTGGCTTTAAAACACCATTAGAATCGCTTCCTTGTCTGTCCACAAGATGGAGCCCCAGATGCTTGGGGGTTGATGACCGACAGTGAAAGTTGGATGGATGAACAACCGGAAATAGTCTCCCAGACATAAGATATGTTAAAATACGTAGAGAACGGTTTTGGGGATTTCATAATATTTCTGCTCCGGAGCAGTTGAAGAAATCTTTTTCCGTTTCTGTTTCCGCTCCTCTAAAAATTCCATAAAGATAAAGTTCCGTTCGTTTTCGGTTTTCATTTTGAAACGGTTTGGAGCCCTGGTGAAAACCCAATATATCATATTTATAAAATACAAAAAAATTGAAATGTTAGCAATAAATGTAGATAGCAAAACAGCAAAAGGTTCGCAATATTAATATTGCAAACATTTAATAATAATTCATGTTTCATAATCATAATTCATTCTTATAATCCCCCCAGATTTTTAACCATCAGTAAAAATGGGCGATTAATCAATGATCAAATTAATTGTTAGTAGCAGCCCTAGTTGACACGCATTCATGTGGTGACTCAATTTGAATTGACACAACACTCTTGAGTGTTTTTGACGCCAATTTTTGTGTCGTTTGCAGCTCAGTTTACACTCGATAAGCCGCCGGCTTCTCTGGACCCTTTGAGTTGAATAGAGGACAGACCATGAAATATTGTTGTATACATTTGTTTTAGAATGCTATGTTTTCTGCTCTCCTCAATAAATCAATTCAATCCAATATTTCCTCCTTGTCTCCCCAGACGGTGAAAGTGAAGGCGGAGGCTCGTCTGGACCTGTTGAGACAGGCGGGCGTGGCCGTGGAGATGTGGCTGAAGAGCGCCATGAACCAGGTGATGGAGGAGCTGGAGAACGAACGATGGGCCACGCTCGGACCACACGACCCCTCCTTGTCTGTAAGAACTGCACGGTTTTATTTACAAACCTTTCATAACATGTCTGCAATTTATGAACCCATAGATGAGCCAGTTATAGACGCTTAGAGCTATTGATCAAGCGATGCCAAACGAGTCGTCCACTCTGGAGTCAATGGGATCGAAAATGGGTGTGGTGGTGGGGGAGAGGGGGGGGGGGGCATTATTTAAAAAAAAAATCAAAGTTAACCAATCACAGCACAGTAGCGTGACAAGTAGGAAGCATCAACGCGGCTCTGATTGGCCGGCAGTCGATGATCAGATTTTTTATTTGATGGACTCCAGACCCAAACGCATTATCGAGTGATGCGTGGACGATTTGTTTGGTTTGGCTTGCCTGGCTAGACCTGCAGCACACGTCGACGATGTGAAGCGAACAAACGAACGAAGACTGTATACGTGCTGGATGGAGCGGTCTAACCAACTGCGCTACAGAGCGAGAGAGAATATATTTTTTAAAAACATTGTGTGATAAAAAGATGTTGACCTTCTACCCCTTGCAGGGTCCCACGGACTTCGAACGTGAAGATGGGGAGGAGACGGAAGACAGCGGAGAAGCTTTAGACGACAGTAGTTCTAGTCCCTCCAGCACTCTGAGGAACTACCCTCTCACCTGCAAAGTGCTGTACTCGTATAAGGTACTAAATATAGTGCACCGTCTCAAATCAAACACCTCCATTTTGCTAGCTTTGATAAAACGTCCAGATTTACTGCCGATTTCCATTGCCAGCGATATCTGAGCGACATTGAACAACAACCGAAACAACTGTATTGTAGCCAATGGAGGGTGCCCCTTTGCCAGCTGCGTTGCACAACGCCACGCGACCCTGTCGCTCGGTGTCGCATCGCCAGAAATATTTTTTGTTCTTGCATGGCATGTGGGTATGTTGTGTGTTATTCATTGATTCATTTATTGTGCCAAGTGCGGCCTCACGTAAATACGAAGCCAGCGACATGACCGGCAATGGGAACAGCGATGTCGCACGACAGGTGTCGCTGGATGCTGGCAATGGAAATTTGGCGTAAAACACAAATACACATTTGGTAATTTCCCACAATGACCAAGCATCAACACAAGTGATTGGGTTGTTAACACAGATGTGAACCTCTTGAAATGCCTCCTCTTCTCTCTAGGCCTCCCAACCTGATGAACTGACCATCGAGGAACAGGAAATGTTGGAGGTCATTGACGATGGAGATATGGATGACTGGGTCAAGGTAGGATACTGGCTGTGTCAGAAACCACTCTCTATTCCCTATATAGTGCACTGTATAGGGGCGCACGCCATTTTGTAGTGGTGTCCGAATTCTCCATGTACCCTATATAGTGCACTACATGGGGCGCACGCCATTTTGTAGGGGTGTCCGAATATTCCATGTAACCTATATACTGCACTATAAGTGAGTGCAATATATAGCATTCATTCAACAACATCTTCATGTTTGATGTCTCTGTGTGTTCATCAGGCCAGGAACCGTAGCGGTCAGGTGGGTTATGTTCCAGAGAAGTACCTCCAGCTGCCCTCGTCCAACAGTCTGCTCAGCATGCTGCAGTCGCTGGCCGCCCTGGACGCCCGCTCACACTCCTCGTCCAACTCCACGGAGCCCGAGCTGGAGCCCGCGCCGGCCGGCGGCTCCGTCAACGGAGACTCCAGCGGTGAGAGCTTACATTTGGATTTTCGGGATTTCTGATGCCCTTACCAGCTATTAGAACCAGGGCTTTGAACCGGTTCAAGGAAAGAAAACCAGGAAGTTTTTGTATTTTCCCCGGAGCAGAAACAATTTTATTTTATTATAATGTTCTGGGACAGAAGTAGAATTTAAAAATAATTTTCGTTGAAACACGGCACGGCCTGTCCCATAGTTGTCCGCCAGTCTCTGCCGCCGTGCGCCTTCCCTTCCCAGCTGCTCCCGCAACGAACGTCAACTTGAATTGAAACTTGAATGGTGTTTCAGCTGACAGGAAAGAAATTAACTGTTCCGGGGACAGTAATATTTGTAGTTCTTATTTCTTTGGGAACGTCAATTTATCAGTGGAACTCATAACCGGAAACGCTATAATTCAGTTTTTGTTCGGAACAAACTGATTGGGAAAAAAATATCGGTTCAAAGCCCTGATTAGAAAAGATTAGATAGAGCCAAGTACTCCCCGTAACATGGCCAATCCAAGCTAACATTCTGTCTGAGGCAAGTGGAGAGACAAACTGGACATCAGTTGGGAGGTGTGTCCGAATCACTCTGAGGTTTAATTTCAGAAGCACGTGAGTTAATCAATCTCACAGATGATCAACTGGAAATCACAACACAGGAACATTCTTCTATCCAATGAGATTACTGTATTGTTGGTTGAGTTAAAGTGAGAAAGTTCCTTCACTAATCAGAGTACGGGCAAGCAAGGAACATCTCACGGGGAGTAAGGGGAGTAAGGGGCCCTGCATACTTCACGGTGGGGTGGGGAGCAGACCGCCGTAAGGTGATCATGTGACCGCCGTCGCGGCGGTCTGGGTAGAAAGTGGTCATAGCCCAGATCACCGCGGTGATCTGGACACCCTCCCGTTGATGGGTTGCGCACGGCGTCAGTACGCTGATGCCGCGACTTGGGCTGTGTCGATCGGCGCGGGGGGGTGTCACCTCCCGTCCGACTTGGTGTCTCACCATGTGAGGCACCAAGTCCGCGGCCAACTTTTCCCCAAATTCGTCCATTTTCTCTATTCTATCTCTATTGCCTCCCTCTATTCTATTATGTTCTCTGTCGCTGTCTATACACGCTGTATGTTGTCTCCTCTCGTCACGAGCGAGAGAGATTCGTGGGCCTGCTTGCAAAACGGGGACCGCCCACTCTCCGTCTTGACCAATCACAGCCGCGAGGTGAAGTCGGTTAGTAGAACCGAGGGCTGTGGTCAGGATGAGAGGTGGGGAGCGTCCCATCGACAAGTACCGAGGCACATTGATGACGTGTTGTCGTTTTTTTAGCGCAAAAAACTACACCACGGCAGTCTGCTCCCCACCCCACCGTGAAGTATGCAGGGGCCTTAAGGATAACTTTGTGAGAACATGTAGAAAGTCTAAGGCGTTCTCTAATGGTTTCTATCAGGGCTTTGAACCAATATTTTTTCCCAATCGGTTTGCTCCGAAGAGAAACAATTATAAAGTATTGTTCGCGGAACGGTTAATTTTGTTCTTGTCAGCTGAAACAATTCAAGTTGACGCTCATCGCAGGCACGGCTGCGAAGGGAAGGCGCACGCCAGCTGACACAGCAGACACCTATGGGACAGACCGCGCTGCGTTTCAACTAAAACTTTGAGGAACGAAATAAAACCGGTATTAACTGGTTACCATTATTTTTAAATAAGTGTTCCTGTTCCATAACATAAAAAATGTTTCTGTTCCCTGGAAAATACGAAAAGTTCCCGGTTTTCGTTCCTTGAACCAGTTTATATCTGTCTCCCCAGTGGCGTTTGCCAAGGCCCTGTACGACTACGCCGGTCAGACGGAGGACGAGCTCTCCTTCCCGGAGGGAGCCATC
Source organism: Bregmaceros cantori (assembly GCA_900302395.1). Classification (NCBI taxonomy): domain Eukaryota; kingdom Metazoa; phylum Chordata; class Actinopteri; order Gadiformes; family Bregmacerotidae; genus Bregmaceros; species Bregmaceros cantori. The sequence continues at coordinate 8,201 of OMKY01230608.1, read as the reverse complement.
ATCCGCATCCTGAGCCGCGAGACGCGGGAGGACGACGGCTTCTGGGAGGGCGAGTTGAATGGCGTGGTGGGCGTGTTCCCCGCCGTGTTGGTGGAGGATCTGACCACCAGCTCCGGAGAGGACACCGACGCCATGTCTACAGACCTGAGTCCACAGGTGAGGATCTGCTTCATTTCACCACATTAGAGTTGGGGGCAAAATGCATACATTTCGGTGAATACCTAGTACAAATTATGATAATAACTAGCCTGGCAAACCACAGCCAACAAATCGTTTACGCATCACTCACAGGTCCCACGGTCCTTGATCTGGTTCAAGCAGGGTCGAGAAAGGGAAGGATCCAAATCAAGTTATCAAATCACAGCGCTGTAGGCGTGACAAGTAGCAGGGAGTAGGAGGAGCATTCTGTTATGGTACAAAATACAAACTAAGGACAAGAGTGTAGTCACAAACTCCTTTAATAGTAGTAAAGGTTGTGAATCAATCAAGGTAAGTATTATATGAAACATACAAACATCACTATCTAAGAACAGTCTCTGATGCGATGACGTAGCACGAGATCCCCCGTCGGTGAGAATGGAATGTTCATAGAAGCGAGACGTAGATAATGATATACTCAACTTCGGGAGCGAGGGAGACGAACCAGGTGAGGTGGTGAGGCGTGGAGATCCGCTCAGCGTTCTGGATCAAGGTGGACACAGAGGAAGGGAGTTGAGTCGCCACCAGCACACACAGTAGGTTAACACCACAGGACACGTCGCGTGACTAACAGAGTCGGCCTCACAGGTTCAGTATTGGGTAGGTACAATAACGGTTCACCTTGGTCAAGTACCTACCAAGGGAATTGTATCCCCCATCGCCAGACCCAGGGCAGCGTCTTCCTTAAGAAGGAGCGATGGTCCAATCCCGAGGCTTATCGGGATGAGTAGATGGGCGATGTCGTCCGGTCTGTGAAGTTTGTGGACAACTCGTCCCACAACACATTCTTTGGAAAAAAAAATCGAATCGAGGTGCATACCAAACTCAGCCTACGTCTTGCCTCGCCCAAAGTGCCGCCTTCACGGGGCTCTGATTGGACCGAATGAATGACATCGATTGGGCCTCTGCTTGGTCCAGATCCAACGACCACGATTCGGTCGTTGATTTTGTGATAATTGTTGAATTTCATAATTATATATTTTATAATTATATATACTATAATAATGAATTCTCTAGTGTCCGAAATCTCGGCTGTTGTTGTTGAGTGTACTATTAAGTAAGTGCAATATATAGGAGATAGGCAGTGATTTTGGACACAGCCAATGTCTTTTCATTTCCACTACGTAGGCAAGATGGCGGCCGTTTAGTGCACCAAGTGTCCATTGGTCGCACTCTGACTTTCAGTGCACTGGAATTTTACCAACAACTCTGGACAGCGCCCTACACACTAAAAATAGTGTACAAAGTGCACAAGTACACCATTTTAGACATGGCTAATGTTCTTGTGCGTCCTGCTGTAGGTCCCGCCTTCTCCACTGGCCTCCACCCCAGCCAGCGACCAGTCCCCGCGCAGTCCCTTTCAGCCAGGCCCCTTCCACAGCAGTCCCATCCAGACCCCCAGCTCTCCACTGTCCACCCCCTCCGGGACCACCTCCCCCGTCGGCCGGCCCCCCTCGTACGCCAACGGATACCACCGGGCCCCCCCCGTACCTGGCAAGAGCCCGCTGCAGAGTGAGCATCCAAAGGGTTGGGGAGGAGCCACTGACATGTACAATCAGATCACAAAAAATAGTCTCTTAAGACTGCAATTTGATATTTGTAATCACAAGCAGAATATTGGGGATATATAATTTTGACATGATTCATTTAGAATCGGGTCTCCACATCTTTAAAGCAGAGGTGACACCATTTATATATGAATATAAATAAATAAAAGCTATTTTAGAAGGGTAGAAAATCTCCCAAAAATTAGTTATAGCCATGTTTGGTGCTAAAATAGATACAAATAATAAATTCTTAAAATAATAATTCATTGGTGTCCTGGGATCCGCTGCTCGGGGCGACTAGGAGCTATTCTGTTCTATTCCTTGTACCAGAACCCTGCGTGATGTCACCATGAACTCCATTTCAAAACAAACCGAGTTCTGGGAGGACCTCAGAATGCCCACATTAGGCAAAAACCTTTTAAAACACGATTTTTGATGTCTCATTATATAAATACAAATATTTGAATTCTTCAACTAGGGGGTTGTGAGGCTCCTCTTGAGGACATTATCTGTAACATATGGGTGACTGATAGCCTGGCGAGCCGGAACCAACGCATCGTCCACGCATCGCACATCGCTAGACATTTGCATTGGGTCTGACCCATAATTGTTATCATTTATCCAATACAACTGTCCAATTTAAGTTGGCTTTGTCTTTCTTCCCGCACCCCACAAAAAATACTCAACAATATGGCCCGGGACACTTTGTATAATAAAACAGGTGCCCCTGATCAATGTTTACTGTCAATGATGTTTATTGTAGGAGTTGTACTTGATAGCTAATGTAAATAGTTTATCAGGGGCTGTGTCCGAAATTGCTCCGAAGTATCTCACAATGCAGTGCGAAAAGTATTGAGCATCCATGTACCCTAGACAAAGCAATATTGCCCTAATATAATAATGCATTGCGAGACATTAAAAATGACCTGAAGTACAAACATAGCACGGCGGGAGTCAATAGTGACCGACCACGGCATATGAACTTCTGACTTTTTGTGATGATTGTTGAATTTTATAATGTTATAATAATTTTGACGGCGCTGACTGTAGTGTCCGAAATCTCGTCCGTTGCTGTTAAGTGCACTATAAGTGAGTGCACTATATCGGGAGTAGGGGATAGGGAGCGGTTTCCATTAAGATCTAAGTGTGTGTGCTGAGTGGGACATTTGTGTGTTATTGTTCTCAGGATCGTCTTCAAGTCCGACGCCTCCCAAGTACCCTGCTACTGTCTCTGGAACCATTCGTCCAGTGAGTGATCCGGCTACTATCCTTGTTACATGAATACAATCAATACAGCAATACTCAAAGAGCGCTGGTTGTAGCCAGGGCTTGAAAATGAAATTATGTTTAAAATTTTCCGCTCCGAACGGTTCAGACAGGCCTATGTTTAACGTTTTCCGTTCTCGGAACGGTTCCGTCACCAAAATATCGGTCCTCAACCGGTTCGGAACGCAAACATTCTGTTCGTTCTTAAAGTTCCTCATATTGTGCGATGTTAAATTTAGATATAGTTTATACAGAATATATTTGGTGGACTTTCAAACTTCAGTGCAACTGTATTTACGTGAAAAACGTCTTCAATACACCATTACATTCACTTCCTCGTCTGTCCACAAGATGGAGCCCCAGATGCATGGGGCTTGATGCCTGACAGTAAAAGTGGACTGAAATAGTCTCCCAGACATAGGACATGTTAAAATATATAGAGAACAGAAAAAAACGTTTTTAACTCATTACAATTAATTTTTGTGCAAATATTTTGATGGTTTTCTTCATATCCATCCTTTTTTATCAATAATGTTGAGTAATTGTGAATCATATTTTGGACATTCTGAAATTACTAAGTAATATCAATTTTTCTGTTGACCATTAGCTGGTGGTGCTAGCAATAACAATCATTCTAACTCATTGGTGATTGTTGATTATTGCATTAGTTGTCGATGAATTTCATAATCGATTAATCGACTAATCGTTGCAGCACTTTGACGCGTGTTTAGCTGGTGACTCTATTCAAAGTGAAGCAACGCTCTCGGTAGCGTTTTTGACGCTCAATTTTTCCACGTCCTGTGCAGACTTGGGTGTTAATAAATTAATCAGTTATAATAACCGACGTTACACTGACGGATTACTTTTTTAACATTTTTGCAATCTAACACCTTGGTTTCCCTTGACCAGTAATCTTGTTACATTTTTTTAGAGTTCCATTTACTCTTCAGTCCTTACTATGGCTATATTTTCTAAAAACGCCTCCCCTCTCGATCTTATTCTATTTTACGACATTGAAACCAAACCAGGAAAGCATGTGTGTGTGTGTGGGTGTGTGCTGTGTGCTGTGTCCTGTGTCCTCCATTCTCGGAAAGGTGCTTGTGGTGTTGGTGTGTGACTGTGTTCATCATTTTCCCTTTGGGCCTACTAGAGTATTAAAAAATTCTAAAATGTCTTGCAGGTGAGAGCTGCCCCTCCGCCCCCCAAGCAGCACCCGCGTGGTCAGGTGAAGAGGAGGGAGGAAGTCGAGATCACACTGGTGTGACCACAGGGGGGCAGGCGGGGGCCACACACCCCATGCCCTCTGCCACATCTGGTTTGAACATAGGAATATCCAAATCATGGAAACAATGACCGGTATTTTACTGCACATTTTTGTGACTCAATTCCGTTTTTCTTGTTTTTTTCCACAACAGTGTGATCAGTGCAAGTCCTATTCAAGTAACTGGATTCTGCCAGGATACAAAAATATGTGCTCCAAAGAAAATCAGATATGAGATGAAATCGGAATTGAGCTGTGAGACCAGTAGTGTGGAAAGAAGTCATCGGGACTTTGTGCGGTGTAGCGTTTGTTGACATAATTTCCACATTCAAGTCAGAATTGTTGCCTTCGATGCTCAACTGAACGGAACAAACGAACTTGCTGAGTTGTTGGCATTTGAATGCGCCATTGTTACATTTTGCCACCTTATGGGTTTTGGCAGATCATCGTCAAGATGATCTCAATTATCTAAATCATGGCCTAAGTCCCAAGGACGTTGGACTTGTGAACTGGAAGTGCTGAAGTTACAGGATGTGTTGTATTGAGGACATGCAGGTGTCAAAAGATGTGGGTTATTATTTTTAGGAGGGTTATGATGTATTTTTCTAACATAAATATGTCGTCATTGTTCTTGCATTGATTCGTCTCAACCCGGTTATTGTGGGCTGGATGAATCACACGTTTCCTTATGTTGTATTATTTTGTTTTACTCTGTGGTTAGGACGGAAAGATCTAAGTGTTAAGATCTAAGTGTTACGTAGTTAAGTAAAGTAAGCAGTCCGATTGCAAACCAGCCAGATGCGTGCGCGCGGCCCCAAAATAATATCACAATCCCAAAACACAAACAATGGATGCCTTGGAAGCTTGGGAAAGAATCTAAGACGGTACAACTTAGTACTAGCCTGTCGAGCCAAACCAAAACGAATCGCCCAGCATCGCTCGAACGTGCATTTGGGTCTGGAGTCGATGAGATCAGGTGTGGTGGGGGTGGGGGAGGTAGGGAGGATTTTTTTTTTTTTTAAATCAAAGTTATCCAATCACAGCACAGTAGGCGTGACAAGTGACGGCGTAGGAAGCCCGCCTCAGTGCGGAGCCGAGGATCTGATTTTTTCCAAGCGCACGTTCGAGCGATGCATGGACAGTCCGTTTCGTTTGGCTAACCAGGCTAACGGAGTGCTGGACATCGTAACTCTGACATCCGTGATCACCTACGCACATTAATGTGTGTCAATATGATGAAAAATATTTATATTTGAAAACGTAAATGTTAAAAGCACACACCGTTTATTACCAGCGTTGTGGATATGGGACGATGCCATGCTGTGGCGTCGCCCAAATGTGTTGGAAAAGCCTTGTACAACACTTGTTGTACAAGTACCATGTGTTGTCGTGTAGAGTAGCCTGGCGTCGCTCATGGCAGGACGGTCCGGTGGGTCTGGACTCACCCAACCTGACAAATCAGGCTGGGTGATCGTCCACATCCGGGCGATCTGATCAGCGCCCTGTTAAGGCGGGCTTTTTTAAACGCATGTGATGTGTGGACGATTCATTCGTTCTGTTTTACCGGGCGTACAGTGTTTGGAGTGGGTTAGAGGGTAAATATGTTTAATATTGTGTACAGTAAAGGCATCTTATATTACAGATGTGTAACATGAACACTGAACTGAACAGTATTTTTCTCTTCGACAAAAAGAAAATGAAGATCGGAACTTTTGGAGGGAGTTAGAGAAAGTTGAGGAATGAATTAGGAGTTATTTAGAAACAGGGCTTTGAACCGGTTCCAGGAATGAGAGCGGAAACTGGGTACTTTTTGTATTTTCCAGGGAATGGAAACAAAACCGGAAACGTTATTATTTTTCATAATTTGGAACAGGAACACTTATTTAAAAATAATGCTAATCGTTTAATGCCGGTTTTATTTTGTTCCTCAAAGTTTTCGTTGAAACACAACACGGTCTGACCGGTGTCCACAGCTCGCCGTCTCTGCGCCTTCCCTTCCATCAACTTGAATTGAAACACCGCCTGACACATCTTCTGCCAGGCACTGTTTCAGCTGACCGAAATAAAATTCACCGTTCCGGGAACAATGTTTGTTGTTCTAACCGGTTAACGTCAATTCATTGATGGAACTCATAACCGGAAACGTTATATAATTCCGTTTCTTTTTGGAACGAACCGATTGGGGAAAAATATTGCTTCAAAGCCCTTTAGAACAAATCTGTTCTCTTATTTCGTCTCTCTCTTTTCGTTTCTCTCTCTCTCTTCCCCGTGTGTCTTTCTACAGTCACACACCGGTCTACTCAATAAGGTTATTGTATTTTTATATTCCTCATCCTAACAGTCTTTTATACAACGGCAAACGTGCCTTTCCATTCGTGTGTTTTTTTTTACCAGAATCAATTAACAAAGTGTATTTTTCCAGATACAGAATATTTTTCAGGCTCTGCCTCTATCTGTACCGTTTTGTCTTACAGTGTTATACAATAATATTACATTCATGTATTTTTCTACAAAAACAAAAACATGTCATTTGCAGTTTGCAGCTGTTGGTATCCAGCACCACAAAATAATTCAGTAGCTTAATCTATCAGTGCCGAATATGTAAATATAGAACATCAGAATGAGAACATCGTTCTCCATCTCTCTCTCTCTCTCTCTCTCCCTCTCTCTCTTTCTCGTACTTTCTCCCCCCCTTTCTCTCTCTCTCTCTGCGTCTCTCTCTCTCTCGCCTCCTTTCCCTCTTTCTCTCTCTCTCTCTCTCTGCTTCTCTCTCTCCCTCTGCTTCTCTCTCCATACTCTCTCTCTCTTTCTCTCCATCTTTCTCTCTGTCTCTCTTTCTCGCAGTTTCTCCCCCCCTCCCCCCTCTCTCTCTCTTTCCGTCATTCTCTCACTCTCACGGACATGCCTGTGAGAGACACTGTTTTCAACATGGATTTCAAAATACATTATCTTTCCTCAGCTGTAGAGATCTTCATGTTTTATATATAATTCCACTGTACGTTCCAGTGTGAAGTGAAAAACATCCGGCTGAAAGAGTTAAGTACCTTTTAAACTGTTAAACAGTTGAGGTGGACAAACCATGTGTATTCGTGTGTAGACTCTGCATAGAAAACAACTGTCTTTGATGCCAGTAAAAAGGGAAAAAAGAATGATCATTGTATCTCTCAAAAAAATATTGTTACCCAGAACACAGACTGTATGATGTAGTGAGATCTTGGGTCAGTATCTCTATATAGTTCACATATTCTGCCATAGATCTATTTCTTCCACTAAGAACACTCACAGCTCTGCTACTGTTGTTATTTATCTGAAGACGTGTGCTATAGACCAGGGTTAACAAACAGGGCTAACAAATAATTTTAGGTTCAAGAGGTATTATAATGGAAGGTCCCTTGCTGTGTCTCAAATGGTGTGCACTTGTGTCAGTGTGTTTTAGTGCACTGTGTCACCGTTTTATACCGTCTCAACACACCCCCTGCTTTGCACTTACCGGAAATGATGCTGTGACACTTCAGCACCTTGCGCTACCAACTTTGCATGGAGCTAGCAGGACGGACTACAAACATGGAGCCAGTAGGATGGACAAACTAAACTACAACACGTTAGTGGATATCATGTGGGTGTGTGCGCTCGTCCACGATGTCAACAACATTCCATTTCTGCTGTGTTGGCAACAGGGCGGCCGTTTAGTGCGCCAACTGTCCATCGGTCGTGTAATTTTCAGGTATCATCCGGGCATTTTCAGTACACTAAAATGTAACCCTATGCACTAAAAATAGTCTGCACAAATGTGCTATTTGAGACACAGCGCTTGACTGTTAAACTTCAGCCATTCTCCACTCCCCGGCTGTTAGCTGCTACCTGCCAACGTTGGTAAATATGTACATACACACATTAACGTCTACACACACACACACATATATATATAT
>OMKY01230607.1:0-14838 GCA_900302395.1 Bregmaceros cantori | reverse complement strand
GAGAGAGGGAGAGAAAGAGGGGGGAACTGGAATGTACTACACAATGGCATGTCTGTTTGTGAGATAACTTCTTGGCCTCAAATTGATCACCCGGCCCCGGTCATAAGACACACAAAAGTTAACCGGTTATCCTGGAGGCAACATTCTCAGCTGACCACATAGCAGTAACAGGTCGGCCATTGTATGCATAGATCCTGGGTTGTCCGCGACCATCCACTGCATTCCTCGCTTATAGCACATGTCAAGAATCACGAATTCTAATAGCGCGCATCACAAATCCTAACGGATATCATGATGATTAACTTAATTATTGGAAAAGGAGTGAGAAGAAGTAAAACGTATTACTCCCACCCCTTGTCTAGCAGCATTTGAATGTAACTACCGGTACATACACATATATGCTATGCTGCATACACTTACGTGTATGCTATGCTTCATACACGTATATCACTATGGTTCATTATAGATACATGCACTACTTCCTACCAATTATGCACCCAGTTCTTCCTCCATGTACCTCATTATAATGCATTTTTTGTACCTTTTCTTAAATGTGTGAATGTTTGGACTCTGCTTAATTTCCACTTCAATGCTGTTCCAGATTTTTACTCCCCATGATGAAATGCAGAACGATTTCATTGTTGTTCGTGTACATATAGTTTTGAAGTTTAACTCTCCCCTCAGTCCGTACCCTCCCCCCCTATCCCTAAACATTGTTTGGATGTTTCTTGGAAGTTGTTTATACCTGGCTTTGTACATTATTATAGCAGTTTTGTAATCCACTATGTCCCTTAGTTTTAACAGATTTGAGTTTAAAAAAAAAAGTTTATTGGTATGTTCCCGATAAGTTGTATTAAATATAATTCTAATAGCTCTCTTTTGGAGTATTATTACCCTATTGAGTGCAGATTTGTACGTGTCTTGAATCTCATTCCAGTGTGTACCTGTATAGCTGTGTGTACCAATGTACTGCATGCTGTGCTTCCAGGCCGTTCTCTCTGGACCACTTCGATGACTACCAGAAACACTTTACCGTCATGAACTACACGGCAGGGGTGCAGCTGAAGCAGGTAAACCACAACAGACTGTCAGCCATTATTCGGTTGTGTATGCTGTTAATATCAATACGCTGTACGGGGAAATACACAATAGTGGTGGAATAGTAATGGAAATAAATGAAATGAGTCACCTTGATAAACATGTGCATGTCTGTAATAATGATGTAGATTTATACAGTAAATATATATTCACTGAGTCTACAGTGAGAGGCCTGGTCATTAATCTAAAAGTCAATGGTTGTAGGGGTGTCCGAATTGTCCATGTACCCTATATAGTATCCCACAATGCACCGCAAAAAGTAGTGAGCATCGGATGTACCCTAGACGGAGCAATATAACTCATAAAGCATTGCGAGACGTTTTAAAAATGAACTAAACTTTAAAAAATTGCACGATGGGAGTGAATAGCGACCGTCTGCTGCAAATAGTTATAAATGTAAGTAGTTCTGACTTTTTCTGATGATTGTTGAATTCTATAATTATATTTTTTATAATTATATTTTATAATCATTTTGACAGCGCCAACTCTAGTGTCCGAAATCTCGGCAGTTGCTGTTGAGTGCACTATAAGTGAGTGCACTATATGGGGGGTAGGGAGTAGGGGATAGGGAGCGATGTAGGACACAGCCAATTTCTTTTCCTCCGTTAAAGGAGACAACCTTTTAATCTGACCTAATTAGTTAAATGTACAGTAGCTTGCAAAAGTATTCACCCCCCTTGGCTTTTTTCTTATTTTTTTACATTACACCTGTAATTATAATTTTTTTGTAATCTGAGTTTCATGTTATGGCTCTCTGCACAAAACAATGCAAGTTGGCAAAGTGCAATGACAAAAAAAATATTAAACATTTTAAGAAATAAAAAACATAAAAATGGCATAGGCATATGTATTCACCCCCTTTTGTTATTGTATTTTAAGGTTTCCCATGGGGTGCCCAGCAAAAGCGACAAGCTTCGTGACTAGAGCCACAGAGAGAGCCCCACCGATGTAAGGGCCCTGGTTCTAAATTCCCGCGTCCGCCACGGCTGTTGACACCCCAAGGTTAATGCTCGGGCCGACGACTGTCTGAATCAACACTCAAAAGTGTCGGATTGAAGCCCTAATAGGTTCTGGTGCAACCAATTTCTTTCTGAAATCACATAATTAATTAAATGATGTCCACCTTTGTGCATCTAAGAGCCAAGTGATCTGTCAGTATGAACACATCTTTTCTGAAAGGCGCCAAATGGGTGCAAACCGTGCAACAGCACTAAGCAAGAGACATCACACCATGAAGACTAAGGGGCTCTCCAAACAGGCCAGGGACAAGGTTATAGAAAAGTACAAGTCAGGTTAGCTTATAAAAAAAATATAGAAATCTTTGGCAATCACCCGGAGCACCATCAAATCCATCATTCTCAAACGGAAAGAACATGATACCACACTAAACCTGCCAAGAGAGGGCCTTCCACCAAAACTTGGAGCTGGCAAGGAGGACATTTATCAGAAAGGCAACACAGAGACCACAGGTAAACCTGATGGAGTTGCAGAGTTCCACAGCAGAGAGAGGAGTATCAGTCCATAGGAGCACAATAAGCCGTACACTCCAAAGAACTTAACTTTTTGGAAGAGTGGCCAGAAAAAAGCCATCTTAATGTCCGAAACAAGACTGCACGTTTTGAGTTTGCCAAAAGGTATCTGGGTGACTCCCTAACTGTATGGAGGAAGGTGCTCTGGTCAGATGAGACTAAAATTCAACTTTTTGGCTACCAAGGAAAACACTATGTTTGGTGCAAGTCCAACCCAACACATCACCCGAACAACACCATCCCCACCGTGAAACATGGTGGTAGCAGCATTATGTTGTGGGGATGCTTTTCAGCAGCAGGGACTAGTCCGAGTTAAGGGAACGATGGATGGTGCTAAATACAGGGATATTCTTGAGCAAAACCTGTTTCAGTCTGCCTGTGATTTAAGAGTGGGGCGGAGGTTCACCTTCCATCAGGACAATGACCCGAACCATACTGATAAAGCAACACTCGAGTGGTTTAAGGGGTAACATTTAAATGTGTTGGAATGGCCTAGTCAAAGTCCAGACCTCAATCCAATTGAGAATCTGTTTTCAGACCTGAAGACTGCTGTTCAGTCTTCAGGTCAAGTGAAAACCATCCATGAAGGGCCTGGAGCAGTTTTCCTTTAAGAAATGGGCAAAAATCCCAATGGCACGATGTGACAAGGTCATAGAGAATTATCCAAAGTGAATTGCAGCTGTAAACAGGTGGCTCTACAAAGTACAGATTTTAGGGGGGTGAATAATTATGCACTACTAGTTTTTCGTTATTGTATCTTTATTTCTTATTTGCTTCAAAATAAAACAAAAATCACTTCTTCAAAGTTGTTGCCATGTTTTGTTAAAACAATGATGCAAATAATCAATTTTGATTCCAGCTTGTGAGGCAACAAAACATGAAAACTATCAAGGGGGGTGAATACTTTTGCAAGCCACTGTATGTATATTATCTGTAGGCTCCTGTTCATCTAGGCCAAGATTGAGACTGATTGAGAATCTCAATCTCTTCTTTCCTCTCCTCTTTCTTCATTCTTCTCTCTTCTTTCCAGTTCTCCGTTGAAGGAGTTCTGTAACCAATCCCAAATGACTGTCCTTAACTGGGCAATCAAGGTTGAAAGGTAGTTAGGTAAATAGCTGCTATATTCCTTAGATTTAAATCTAAAAACTAAATCACTTTTGTGAAGCGCCTTGAGGCAGCTTTAGCTGTGATTTTGGTGCTAAATAAAAATCTGTTGAGTTGTTCTCTCTCTCTCTCTCTCTGAGTACCCAGGGTTATGTACAACTTTTCCACCAGCAGTCATCCATTTCTGTCCAAAGTAATGCTCCCCATGCTCTGAAATAATGGCTGTGTCTCGTGTGAGCTATCTAAGTACCAGCAACAACACAATGCATGGGGCTGGCTTGGAACAGCAGTCTTAACCCGCTGCTACGGGACCGGCCGCCGAAACTTGTCAACTTTAAACGTGCTACTGGGGTCCGCGTTGGCCGAGTGGTTATGGACAACGCACCTGACGCGAACCCATTCATATTAGTGGCGCTGTGTCTACCGCAGCGTCCACAGTGTCGCGAGTTCGACTACGCTCGTCGACTTGTCTGCAATGTCTACCCCCGATCTCTTCAACCCAGTTTCCGACTAATTCTATCCAATAAAGATGGAAAAACGGCGCTGACGGCGGAAAAAATTACTTTTAAAAAAAATGTGTGTATCATGTGCGACTGTGTGTGCAGATCCATTATGACGACTTCATCCCCATGTTTGAGCAGCAGTACCCTCAGCACCCCTGGAAGGACGTGGAGGTCAGAGTTGTTTCTTTGCGTCAATTTTTGAAAATCTCAAGTTATTCGTTGTAATTGGAAGTGTGAGATTGATGGTGAAGCTTATATGTGCTTGTTGAAAATCTCAGTTGAGGGAGAAAAACATGCTTTACCATGTTTTATTGAACGTTGTAGAAAATAGATTAGGTTTTTATTCATCTGTTATTACCAGTTAGATCCCAGGAGTGGGAACATTATAAACTAATATACACGATACAGTCAGGTGCAAGGAATTCAAATATAAACTAGCACCAATGAAAACATATAAAGTCTATCAATACTAAAGGAAATACAAATATACCAATAACGATACAAATTTAATGTTTTTAGAACTCAAACATGACGTTATTAGGACAGAACTATTGTGCATGTATACAACTTTGATTGGCTATCTGTCTCTAGCTTTAGCTGCGTTGGTATAGAGTTCCTGAGATTTGGCCCCTTGATGGAGAAGGCCGTCTGTCCAAATAGTTATATTTGGAGGCTGTGGGTAATGATGTACTGGTCAATGTTCTGTTTCTGTAAAGCACTTTCTTTTACTCTGCATGAAACGTGCTGTATAAATAAAGTTTGAGTTTGAACAAAGTAGGGCTGCAACTAACGATTATTTTAGTAGTCGATTAGTTGCCGATTATTAAAATGATTAATCGATTCATCGGTTGGATATTTTTTCCCAAATTCTTACAGCGAGCGACTGTTACAAGAAATGAATCTTGTTCATTTGAAATCTAGTAAAATTTGGCTCTCTTTTTACCATCTAATGTGCAAAGATTAAGTTACATCCTCTGACAATATCGTTATTACATGTCATTTATACTGAAATATTTTCATGGTTTTCTTCATATTCACATGTTTTTAATCAATTATGTCCATTTAATGTTTCATATTTTTTGAAATTATGAATGATTATCAAATTTGTGTGGATAAATTGGGGAAATATCAGCTCAAAACTGCTGACAATAACAACAATTCAATTCTTTGCCGATTATCGATTACTAGATTAGTTGTCGATTAATTTTACAATCGATTAATCATTAATCGACTAATCGTTGCAGCCCTAGAACAAAGCTAAATTACATAAACCAGTTTGACCTGAATGGCCTGCTGGACCTGTGACCACACAGACCGACATCTTCCAAGCCTTCTCCGAGCTGTTCCAGGCGGCGTGTTCGAAGCCTCCTCCGTATGGATTCAGTGCCTACCAGTCGTCGAGAGCCATCTACGCTGTGGATCTCATGCTCTCGTGGGCCACCGCCCCTAACGGTTTGTCCCTCACTTTGGCTTAGTAATAATAACTAAAGGTATGCAGTCGGTGCCGACTCCTGAAGGGATAACCCCGAAACACGATGGAAGCATCAGAAATATTGTAGTGTCAGGCCTTCGGTAGTAATTGTGACACGACTGGGGGACTTGTCTGCAATGTCTATCCCCGATCTCTTCAACCCAGTTTCCGATTAATCCTATCCAATAAAGATGGAAAAACGGCACTGACGCCGGAAAAAATAACTTAAAAAAAAAAAGAATGCTCCTAATCCCCACCAGCTGCTGTGTTTTGATAACTTTATTTGAATCCTCCCCTTTCTCTACCCTCCTTAATTCAGACAGTGAATGGCGAGCGACGCGTGAACGATTTATTGGTTCTGGCTTGCCAGGCTAATGAACTGGGGGTCTTGCTGGTGACTAGATGATTTGAAGGCCAACTGAATATATGGAATACTTCTTCTGGATCACAGGGTGCCCCCCCCCAAAACCATCATCAAAACAGGATGACTGTCCGCTTGCGTCCCAAGCAGTTATCTGTGAGTTTTGGTGTCGTTTTTACTTTGAAGACTTGACTGCAGAGCTCTGGATGAGAAGGTGAAGTGCTCCCACTAGACATGGACTGTTGCTCTCTTCATGTGCTTGCATGAAGCTGTGGAGCGTTCATCCAATCCTTCAGAGGGTAACTCCACAAGTTCAGACTGAGAGATGTTCTCCCTGATCTTGGCAGTGTCCATACATGCGTATTTTGTCTCCGTGCATCAGCTCACTTTGTTAGCACAGCTTAGCCCTATGTACCCATGCATGCAAACTTTATTTTTTAATGTATTTTTTTAAGGCCCGTTCGGACCATGTTTCAGCTTTTCATCAGGATAAGCTGGAATAGGACAAAGAATGGGGAAGGAGATATACGGCAAATCTGTCGGCAAATCAGTGCTTTAACGCACTGTGGCGCATATATGTGTGTGTGTATATATGTGTGCGTTAAAGCGCATAGACTGAGTTTTTTTTATATATAATTTTAATGCAGCATGTGTGGGTACTGACAGCTGCTCCAAGCCAGTCCCATGTAGTCTGTTTGCTTAGATCACAGCACACGCAGCACCGTGAGGTTGAAATGGATCTAATTTCTTTTCTTCCGGGGGGTGAAGCTATTCTAACAACGTCTGTGTGCTAGAGTGCTGCATGCATGAAGACAAAATTGGGATGTATCGACTCGGAACATTGGTGTGAATTCTGTTTTTTATTTATATTTTTATTTTTAAAGGTGGACTCTTTGTTTACTTGATCTGGTAGCATATCCATCCATCCAGCATATCCTTGCACTGCACAAATGCTTGATTCAGATTTTGGGGGTGAAATCTGCTTTTGAAAATTATCAAGCTGGTAACCTTAACGCCTCAAACAATATTAAAGTTAATAAGCCAATGCTACACAAGCTTGTGTACACAGAGGCGGGGAAATCCACTGGAGACATCTGTCCACACTGACAAGAAATCAAATGTCTATAATGGTAGTCATTCACTGTGAAGGGCTTTTAATGTCTCTGAAATACGAGATGAGGCAAGTTTAAGTGGATGCTTCATTGGCCATCAGTCACCGCTAATGCAGCTGAAATATCATTTCCTTTTTTTTTTTTTAAAGCATATCTAATTACTATGTTCAGACTTGAAGCCTACTGGAGCATTGTTGCTAGTACTGCACCATTGTTTTGGATGGCACGCTCCTTGCACACAATGCAAAAAATGAACATTTTCAGTGGACGCGATCATAGCTATGATTAGGGCTGCAACGCTTAAATAAGTTCTTTTAAATTTTATTTTGTCGATTCAACAATCGAAGCATTGTTTTGTGCTGGCACTATAAAAAAATGTGCTGTTTATTAAAACATTAATATTAAGGGGACATTTTTTTTTTTTAAACGAAGGAAAACAATGGTATGGTATAAATTGATTTTAATCAGTGTCATAATAATTAACTTGATTCTTGTCCCTTTTTTAAGAAATGTTTTCCAAGTTGGTCTGTATTCGTTGCTTGGTGTTAATATATTGGATTCTTTGGGGGGTGGGGGGGGCGGTATGCCAACAGATTAGTCGACTAATTGTTTCAATAATCGGCAACTCATTGACTATTAAAATAGTTTGTTGCAGCCCTAGCTAGAATTGGAACAAAATACCCCAAGTGTATTTTGGAATTTAATTTCCCGTCATATTTTGCACTCTTTTACAGCGACGTTGGTGCATTGAGGTTATACAAATGGCACTCAGTCAGATGTTGCAAATGAATAGTTGCATCTGATGGTGTGCAAGTATCGTTATCGGGGCCATGCAGCTACTGTGCTGCTTGGATCTTTTGTGACGTTCTCATTTCCTAATGGCGCGTCGACACTCGCACCATCGGTCTGCACTGAAAGTGAAATTCTACTTTTCTCATCTGGAGTACACTGAAGGTTGTGGATGTCTGTAACTTTAGTTGTCAATGGAACGGAAAACTGAGCCCAGCAGGACTGTTTTATCCAACTTAACTAAGTATCGCGGCTGGGATCTGAATTCCTATTCTATTTTTTTCCCTGAATTTTCTCAAATTCAGAGTTAAACGCAGATCTGTCTGAAACATGTACTTTCTTGCAGTAGCTACTCGCCCGTCAACAGAGGGCGCCGTATGAACGTTTTACTTTACTGTAGACGAGTTTACGCGTCAAAAACAGAAGGCTGACATTTTTGAAAATATAAGTTACCCAGTATCCTCGCATGTTCTTCTGGACCAATGATATGGCTGCATTCACTGGCGAGAATGACAAAAATGTAGTTTAATCGAACGAGTTGGACAGATAATTGAATCATGCGTTTTTTGGGGCATAGATGCACACTATAACATTTGGGTGTGGAATAGCACAGCAGTCGGAACACAGCGATCTACTCCCCAAACTCGTCTTTACAATAAAACTTTATTTTTGTAAGATTTTGTTATCGTCACACTGGAGTGAACTTTGTGCACTGTTCGGCTCAGTTTTCTGCCTCCAACCCTTGGACCTTCTGATTCGAAGGCAGAGGTGGGTGGTGTTCGTATTATCTTCTTTTTCCACTTAGTGAATGAAGGAACTACCAAAAGTAGTGGCCAGACCACAGCCTGTCATTTAATTTAAGGTACATGTTCTGCAGCTGTTTGAGCCCCAGAAGCACATTTTTGTTTTAATGAATTATTTATTGTTAATAATAGATCGGCCGTCCCCTGTTTGTGGCGACTTGCTTTTTGTTTCATGTTTTTTGCTTTGTGTCCTTTGCATAAATACTTGTGATCACTGGAAGAGTAAGGAAATGGCTAAAGTTCTATGTCACTGTTTGACATCAGTCTGTACACACTGCCGTAGGATAGGCAGATTTAGAAAACGCTGTGCGACTTGGTTTAGCCTGGCAAATCGGAACTAACTACTTGTTCCTTCATCGCACACGTTGCACGACTGAAACGCGTGCGATGCAGGAACTAATCTTTTGTGGGTCGCCAGGCTAGACTTGGTCCATGTCACCGAAGGATCTTTTTGGACACTTTCTGGTACTTTTTTTTTTTTTGTAACACTGGGATCTATGCTATGAGAAAAATGTGTGTACGAGATGTAGTTTGGACCTTTCTTATTTAAATGTTCCAAGTGTAGCATATGTAGATGGTTTGTAGAATTCACTGCAGTTTACACTAGATTTGTATGTGTAAATATGATGTATTTTGTTTGTGAAATCCCTGGTTTTGTTTCGTGAAATGTGCCTCTTTCGGCAATGGATGGCAGCTTGTTCAAGAGATTCAAATATTTTTCTTTGTTGAAGGATGGCACCTATTTTGAAGAGTACTGTTCATAATAAAATGGTTTACTTTTTAAACTTCTGTTTTTTTCTTCAAATCCCATTAAGTAGATCTGAAAGAGGTGAACATTCTTTTTTTAACGTTTTTGGGGGGTTTGTATTGGTTTGTAATCATGGTATCTAGTAAACGGGGTTGGGAAGATTACCTTATGAATGTAATCCCTTACAACGTAATAAAAATGACCCTAACACAGCTGGGAGCATGTCCGCCTTAAACCAGGAAGTGGTTAATCAACCTATCCCAAGTCGATGCACGGTATTTATTTGCCCCCAGTGCACTGGGCACATGCATCATGGTGTAAAATCCTAGCCTGGCAAGCCAGACCCAATGCATCGTCCACGAATTGCACATCGCAATTCAGCGTCTAGCTATGTGCAATTCGTGGACGATGCATTGGGTCTGGCTTGCCAGGTTAGTAAAATCCACCAGTTGACATATGGCCCATAGACGCCAGTGCTGACTAGACGAGCCTTGTGCTGTCTCATACTGACACCCAGCATCATCTATTGTAGACTTCTTGAGTTGTTTGAGAGGCATATGGGAGTGCACAAGATAGAAATTAGTCCACGGCACTGTTCAATACATGGGTTTAGCAGGCGTGTGGTTGAGAATTTTCTATGTGGGGATAACAAGACGTTTTTGGTGACTGAGTAATGTCGTTGGAAAGCAGAGGATGACTGAATGTGTGATTGCATTGAGGACATTTGGAAATTTAATACAGATAGTTGGACAGCTTCGAGACCGACCAAACCAATGTTTCAAAAGTAATTTTAATAGACTACTATGATATATGTATGGAAATGATGATGTAACAAACGTGAAATATTGTTCAAAACATATTGCATATTGTGTAGAAAGCTGTACATTGTCGTTAACCCTTCCACCCCACCCTCAATTACCTTATACAAAATGGCAGACTGACTTGTGCTTCAAAAGGGTAGTCTCCATCCTTGTGTTACAAGCAGGGCTTTGAACCAGTTCAAGGAACAAAAACGAAAACTGGAAACTTTTAGTATTTTCCAGGGATCAGAAACGAAACCGGAAACGTTTTTTTTTAATGTTCCGGAACAGGAACGCTTATTTAAAAATAATAGTAACCGGTTAATACCAGTTTTATTTTGTTCCTCAACGAGTGCACTTTGGGATAACTTCAAAAATAAAACATGAGTAATTACGAAATCTACGATGCAGCAGTGAAGTACGAATCCTTGTGGGACTCTCTGCAGCGTGGTGTTGTGGGTTCGCCCCAACACACGAGAACTCTGCTGTAGAGCGCTACCAGCGGGCCTCTGTAGCGAGTCCCTGTTGGTTCGCCGCAACATATATTACATAGCATTTAAACAGCTGACGGGAACGAATTTTTTTTTGTTCTAACCGGTTCATGAACGTCAATTTATTAAGGGAACACATAACCGGAAACGTTATTCTGTTTCTGTTCCGAACAAACCGCTTGGGAAAAAATATTGGTTCAAAGCCCTGGGTACAAGGGTTACTATGTTTATATTAAATTCCCCCCTCACTCGCTCCTCCTCTGCGAAGCCATTATGCCAGTGTTTTTTCCCTGCCTAACGGCCTGTGCTGGCATTTGAGGGAAACTCAAGGCCACATACCTGATCACAAGAGGCTGCCTGAAGGGTGGGCGTGGTGGCAGTGTTGTTAGTGTGACTCCCAGACCATGGGTCGAGCAGCGCCGCAGGTTCTGATCCCTTCTCCGGCTTTTATGCAATGTTGCTCCACGACTCTTCATCCCAGTTTCCGTTTTAATCCCATCACTGTCTCTCAAAGAATTGGAAATGGTGCTTGTGCCCAAGAAATAACGTGAAACAAAAAAACGAGGCAGCCTGAAACGGAGAAGAAAAGGAAATTTTAAGGCACATTTGCCTGTGTAATACAAGATTTTAAATCAACTTTGCTTTGTGTGTGTGTGATCAAAATATGCAGATTGCTAAATAATATACATTTGAATTGTTTTCTCTTGGAGAAATTTGAGCATGTGTTGTGAAGCTGTAAACCCTTTTTCGGATGTGATTTGCAAGGAACATGGACTGTTCTGCAGCTGGACTGGGCCAAATGGTCAATACCAACGCATCTATGACATGACACTCGACCTGCTTGAGGCAGCAGGTGGAGCAGAGCGCGAGAGCACGCCAAGTGACCATTTGGGTCGTGGTGGACCTGCATGTTGGTCAACAAAACAGGAGTTCTGAGGCATCACATCTTTGACGTCACATTTTTTTTCCTGCTATGGTCACATCACATGAAATGAGTTGATTTTTCACTGACACAAAGCACAAGAATTTACATTTATTTTAGGCATTTTTCAACACTTACACAAGCCGGAGAGAGCTTTTATTGTTTTAATCTGGAAGTAAACAGTGTTGCCATAGTGGCAGTGATGTTCCACAGATAATCTTCACCATCGTTTGTCACCATGCACTAAACATTTGGTTAGTCCCGTAAAAGTGGACTTTTATTGTATGTTTGGTATTTGTATATTTGTACCTCTGCCATTCCCCAGTTTCCCCTGCCAAAAGTCTTTTTCCAAGGTTTTTTTTCTGGTTGCCATTTATTTAATTGACTTTAGATTAATTGGGCATGCTAAAATATATAAAGTAATACATAATAAAGAAATAATAAAAAATAAAGTATTTTTCAATTCGGCTATTCGTCAAATAATTTGGCTGATTTGGTTTATCTGTGCCACTGATATTGACGTGCAGAGGCGAGTGGATCGCAGTTAAACAAGAGAATAAGAAGGCAGGAGGTAATTGAAGTTGGGGACCCAGGTGTTCAAAATGAGAATGGCCAAAGGAAGAGATGAAGGCCATCTTGTAAGTGCTGGTCTCCAAAATCTCATCAGAACCTATCCTAGAGCATTTAACACAAATCTGGGACAAATCCATCCATCCATTCAAAGGTTATCGCATTAACACGAAGGATTTGGTGCGCCGGTGCACACGAAACCATCACAGCCCCTTATTCCCCTATGCTCTGCATTTCGCTGGTATAAATATTGTGATATGGAACCTCTAGATCTGCAATCCTTGACAATCCTTTTCAACAGTTTCCCAGGAAAGTGATGACAACTAAGTCTAGCATTATCCATAAATGCTGAGTTATTTGTGTGGCTTTTTCAGGCGACTTCACAAATGAATTGTAATGTTTATGAATAACACGCTGGTACAAATGAGAATATACTAGCAGAGTTGGGAAAAATGTCACAAGATAAGTGAGAAGAGATGGCAAAAGTACCCAAATGTCTTACTTAAGTAAGAGTAAAATACATTTGTGAAAAATAACTTGAGTATGACTACAAAGTACTTGCAAAGTACTAATCCAAATATCTTAAAAGTACATTCTCAGAAATGTACTCAAAAAGTATTTTTGAAAGTAAAAAGTACAAGCTCTAAAATGTACTCAAAAGTATTTTGAAAGTATAAAGTACAAAGTATTAAAAAGACAATTGTATGTAAAATGCATTTTTCCTCAATGTTAGTTTGTCAGTGTTATTATTTGAAGAAATTACTAACAACCTAGCCTAATTTAGCTTATATCTCAGGACTAAAAGAAAAATTAACTTAATAACTCGGTACTCGGTGCATCAGCGACCCCTACTGGCTCATATTAGGCATGCTATCGTACCCTGTCAATGTGCCAAGAAGTGAAAAAGTAACGACTCTGTAAGGAGTAGAAGTACAGATATTTTTGTAAATAATTTACTCAGTGCAAGTAAAAAGTACTCACAGAAAAAAGTACTTCTAAAAGTACAGATACTTCAAAATTTTACTTAAGTACAGTACTTAAGTATTTGTACTTTGTTACTTGCCATCTCTGTAAGTGAGTAGTATTATACGGCTTTGAATGCTGAAAGAAAACTGAGCAACACAATTGAAAATTACCAAAACCAAATCTTGTGATAGATGATCACATAAATAAAAAACTCTGCAAACTGACACAGATTTCTAAAACTCTTTGGTCCTGTCTCAAGGGATTAGTGGATGGTAACGTCTGGTAAACGCTTGCAAGGTTGAGGCCAGTGAACCCGTCAGTTGGTCTCATTGACCTCGTTCACAGAGTGCTGACGGTCAGCTGGTATTGGATGCATGCTCAATGTGCCGGTGATATGATTGGCCAACACCTAAAAGGGTTGGGCCTAAAGACGTCGAACAGAGGAAGTGGGTGGGAGTTGATGCTGGTGCTGTGTGTGTGTGTGTGTATATATATATATATATATATATATATATATATATGTAACGGATGTGTAACGGTCATGTAATTTTTAGCATAGCAGTGATTGAACCGACAGTAAAGGGCTGACCAGCCAATTACCATGGGCAATCGACTGCTATATGTAGTCCTACCTATGTCAAGTCTGGTGACTAACGGTACTCACTTCTCCCATCTCTCCCACCCTCCTGTTTGTCCCGCTGCATTGTGGGAACTCCCACCCTCTCTCTGATTGGCTAGTACTTTGCGTTGTGTGTGATATTTAATTGCAGCTCCCCCTGTTGTCTTCTTTACATCTGTTACATATATATATCCTCCCTAATGTGTTTGGCATCCCTATTAAGCCCACAGTCAACGATGTTGAAAGTAAAGATGCATACCCTAGTGAAATATTAAACATTCAGGACAAAATCAACAAATGTAAAACTAAGTTGAACATATGATTGAAACAGAACTTACGGTGTTTGGAAGAACATGGAAAATCCTCGACAAAATTAAATGCATGTACCCTGCTGATTCAATGGCCATTCTTAATGAAAATGAATTCAGCAAAAACATGAAACAGCTAAAATTTAATTACATATGAAAGAATTGTACACGATATAGAAAGAAATTCTGAAAGATAACGACTTTGAATGATTAAATGCTGTGTTCAACATTAAATTAGTTGATGTAATTTATTCATGACATTGTGTATGTGTCGTGTACATAAGTTTCATGTGTGCCTTGCACCAAATTGTTTCAAGATTCAAGATTTCTTCATTCGGTCCCAAGGGAAATGTGTCCTGGACATTACATTACACGTATGACTCAAAGAAGAAACACTGCAGTTCCAACAGTGCCCCATGGAAAAGTAAAACTAAAATCTATGGCCCAAAGTCAGCATGTTGGCTAAAAAGTGGAACAACTTGAATCGGTTCAAATTCCGTTTCCTGTCTTTTTACTGGGATACGGTAACGTTGGCCAGAAGGTGATAGATTGTACCCTAAGTGCAGAACGTGAGTGGCTCTGAAATAATTTTTCCTTGCTAGTCGAATTACTGTCTCAAATTTTGTCTGACGTGTGGGATGCTC